>JAJOZX010002518.1:0-7500 GCA_023014485.1 Bathynomus jamesi
ATACCAAAAATCAAATAAAGTAAAAAGTTTATAATAAGTTTGGAAATAGTTATTGATTATTCAAAGCGCAAATCTAAAATCTCCAAAAATATTCTTTCCTTAGTAATCGATTACAAAAAAATAAATAAAAATACAAATGTCGTTAATAGCTTTGTAACGTTTCTTCCCAGAACACACTTGAACAAAAAATAAAAATGAAAAAACAAAAATTGGCACATACCCAAATTAACTCTTCAATTTGACCCTTAAAAACAGTTCAATAATTATCCACTTTCCTTCATAATTTCAAATGGAAATAAAACAGGAATCCAACACATAAAATTCTCATACAAAAATGAAATTTTTACATTTGAAAAGTCCTTTTCATTATTCTTATACAATGTCCCCTGTAATAAAAAATAATTCTGCGCTATAAACTACGAAGAAGAGTTTAGAAATTTTATTTAGTAAGTTATTACGCAATGAAACCAATAGTAATAATCAAACTATATAGTTAAACATTAAGTAATCACCTTGTTGTGGACGTAAGGTGACTTTTCTTTTCTTTTTTCTTTTCATTTCAAATAAAATATTTCCTTTTTTAAACCAAACAGTTTGGAAATAAGATATAGTACGTGACATTAGCGTTTATTATGGAATTTGTTCCTCTCTCTCTCAGCATAATTCAAGATTTCAGTGTATATATAATAGCGACATCCTCTCCAAAATATACTATATGCAATGTCGTCAGAGAAATATGAGTTGTATATATTTTTGAATCTCAATGAGCTCTTGAACTATGTCCACTGCAGTGCAGTATATATATATTCGCCAGAAATCGCCTCCAAAGTTCAGCAATATTCTCGCAATAGTATCTCTGTTATAATTGAGCTAGAATGTTCATTTTTGGCTAAATTGAGTTCTAAGTATGCTAATGAAGATGTTGATGAGTTTTTGGAATAGATTTTCATATTTTTATATATATTTTTTTTTTTATTTTTTTGATTTTCTTACTATGCCGAACTTTGGGTGAACTTTTGGCTGGCGATAGAGGTGAAAAAAGTAGTTCGCTTCATAAGCTTTTCAACCATACTTCCAGTGTCGTAAGGTCATTATAACCCAAACCACGCGATAGAGGAAGGGTAAAAATAGTGATATCCATCAAAAACACGTTTTCGCCTGTGGTGGCGTTTAGGTATCTTAAGACGCGCGACCCCTCATATATATATACACGGTATATATATGAAAATTATTTCATGAAAGTAAACACGTGAAAAATATTTATGATGAATAAAACCACGCAGGAAAGGAAACACAAAAAGGTGCTCAAGCGCTTTCGTCTAATGACATCCTCAGGAACACTGAAGTACATAAAAGGTTACGGCCATATATAGGTTACAGAAAGGAAGAAAAAATAAATAAATAAATAACATACACACAAACATATATATATATATATATATATTATATTATATATATATATATATATATACATATATAACATATCTACACACACACACACACACACATATATATATATATATAATATATATATATATATATATATATATATATATATATATAATGTTATAATGTTATAATGTTTCAGACCAACAAAGACCCTAGGATCCACTCATGGCTGGTCTACCTAACTGTGTTCGTGTATTGTGTATGTCCTCCGTGGTGGCGGAGGGGACCTACAATTTTACGTGTGTTCCGAACCACAAAACATAAGAAATTTATGTTAAAAACTGCCGGTAAATTGGCAACGACCAATTTTTACGAAACTAAATAATTGTCAATTTAAAACTAATTAATTATCGATTTAAAACTAAAGATAGAATCTCTGATCCAGAGGATCAAGTCATAATAGACTACTATCCACAAATATGTTACACTCTATATCTATTTATAAAGGACATGCAATATATCGGATCCAAAGAATCCAGTCAATTTCATTACGGTATCCATCAAGTCACACGGTCCATATCGATAGCGGACCAAGTCAAAATTTACAATCATATACATTACAATATATACACTTACGAGAAAAAGAGTAGGTGTTGCTGTAAAGACTGTACAGTAATGTAGAAATGTGTGTGCACCATTTTGGGTCTCCCATTTAAAGGTGTTTGTGGGCAAGTGAAGATCATGAGTTTTTCAATACCTCACAGTACTATGGGGGCACCGCTCGGCAGAGGAATCTCTTTAAATGGGGTGTGTAAGGACAGAGAGTATCCCCTAACCCAAGACGCTGCCTCCCTATATCCCACAACACTTGTGTTGAGTTGTGGGATCTATCCCCAGAAAGCCTTAATTTTACTACCTTAAACTATACCCTTTCTATCAACATATGCGTCTAATCGATTTTTAAACATGTTTATAGACGTGCTACTAATTACTTCTACCGGCAAAACTATTCCAGCTATTTACTATTCTATGCGTAAAAATTTTTCGCAACTGCTGTCTCGAACCTTCTACTTGTCAACTTACACCCGTTATTTCTAGTCCTATTATATTGAGATATTTCGAAAAAGCTATCTCTATCTACGTATCGAACCCATTCATAATTTTGAAAACCTGGATTAGATCACCCCTTAACCTCCTGGTCTCGAGTGTTGTCAATTTTAACTCCTTAAGCCTATCCTCGTACGACTTTGACCTAAGCGACGGAATCATCTTAGTTGCTCGTCTTTGAACTCTTTCGATTTTGTCTATATCTTTGCGCATATACGGATTCCAAAATTGGACCGCGTACTCCAAATGGGGTCTAACTAATGATTTATAAAGTGGAACGATAATATCGCGCGATTTGTACTCAAAATTTCGAGCTATAAAACCTAACACTTTGTTCGCCTTATTGACCGCTGCTGTACTTTGTTTCGCCTACTTTTAAATCACCAGTGACTATAACTCCTAAATCTTTTTCCTGCTCTACGCTTGTTAAATCTTTCCCTGACATACTATACGCAAATTTACCGTTACGCGAACCTATATGCAAAATTTGCACTTATCAACGTTAAATCTCATTTGCCATGTGACTGACCAATCAACGATTTTATTCAGATCTTCCTGAATTTTACCTCTATCTTCGTCATTAATCGCCCTACCACCCAGCTTCGTGTAAGTAAAAATTAACAAAGAGGCATACAGATTTGTAAGGAAAAATATCGATTTTTTCACAAGATCAAATGAATTATAAAAATACAAATTTATACTGGAAATCTGCCCGGGTTTTAACACTTTGCCTTTTATAGTCAAGTTTCGATATATATAAAAATAAAATGAAGATTAAAAGTTAATAAAGTGGCATACAAGTTTACCAAAGATTTAGCGTCCTACTCTTTTTATCTAAATCTGTTTTGAAGGAATTCAAAACAACAGGATCGAGTTGAAAAAGACCTTTGCTTATGTTGAAGTTATTTGAAAGTTGGATAATGGCAGACTCAAGAATATTTCTGTTAACAATGTTGCTAGAGTGAAATAACACTGAAGCATTATTCCAATCAATACAGTGGGATAACTCTGACAAATGGACAAAAAGAGCACTGGACAACTGTCCTGTTCTAACGGAATATTGATGCTGTTTTATACGTGTGTGCAAATCCTTTCCCGTCTGACCTATGTAAAAGGAATCACATTGTTTACACCCAATTTTATAGATAATGCCTGAATTATTGGAAGGGCTATTTTTTACTATGATATTTTTCACAATATTGTTATATGAAAATACTACATTAATATCCAAAAGTTAAGTACATTAGCAATGCCTAAACAGCCCGGGAAAAATGAAAGTACTAAAATATTTTTTGACAAAGTACGAGTGTTATTATTGACACGATAGAAAGTTCGTTTTGCCTTGTTGAGACAAGATTCCATAAACGCAGATGGGTAACACAGATCACTCCCAATACCGTTGATTTTTTCCAATTCGGCATCGATGTATTCCGGACTGGCGATCCTAAGGGCGCGGAGAAACTCTAGCAACATTGTTAACAGAAATATTCTTGAGTCTGCCATTATCCAACTTTCAAATAACTTCAACATAAGCAAAGGTCTTTTTCAACTCGATCATGTTGTTTTGAATTCCTTCAAAACAGATTTAGATAAAAAAGGGTAGGACGCTAAATCTTTGGTAAACTTGTATGCCACTTTATTAACTTTTAATCTTCATTTTATTTTTATATATCGAAACTTGACTATAAAAGGCAAAGTGTTAAAACCCGGGCAGATTTCCAGTATAAATTTGTATTTTTTATAATTCATTTGATCTTGTGCTAAAAATCGATATTTTTCCTTACAAATCTGTATGCCTCTTTGTTAATTTTTACTTCTCCGTTTATTGCATATATATATATATATATATATATATATATATATATATATATATTATATTATATATATATATGTTTGTGTGTATATATATATATATATATATATATATATATATATATATATATATATGTGTGTGTGTGTGTTGTATATATGTATATATATGTATATATATATATATATATTATATATATATATATATATATATATATAATATATATATATGTTTGTGTGTATTTATTTATTTTTTATTTTTTATTTTTTCTGTAACCTATATATAGGCCGTAACCTTTTATGTACTCCACTGTTCCTGAGGATGTCATTAGACGAAAGCGCTTGAGCACCTTTTGTGTTTCCTTTCCTTCGTGGTTTTATTCATATATATATATATATATATATATATATATATATATCAGGCATAAACACGTACGATTTTGCATAATACAAAAATTCAAAACTTCCTTAATGAATTTTTTTTTTAATTTTTGTAATAGTTGTAAAAATAAAACAGCAAAATAATATTTCGTTTTTGGTATATTCATTTTGGGACACCCTGTATGTGAATTTAACCGTTATGTTAAAGAAACGGCTCTAAAGAGATACCCAAATCTTTTAAATAAATTCAAAGTTACGAATACTTCCCTGCCCATAAAATATGGTATAAAATGAATAGACCCCTACGTCCTATAATTCCTATTGTTAGTTAACTGGCTCGCGCGTAAATTAGCCAAATGCTCACTTCTCTTTAACACCAGCCCCAGGAAAGGTTTCTGTGAGCCACACTCTTAGTTCCTATGATTTGATGAAAAAAAAAACACTTTTAAATGCCAATAATGGGCATAACACTGTGCTTAGAATGTTTTTTTTTTTCCTTTACTTAAGATCTCATTTTATTTTCTCTAAATCAACATCGTTTCAGTTTAGAAAATTCGTTGTTGGCCTTGAGAAGAGTAAAGTATGATATATGGCGACAGTAATATATTACAAGTTTTACGCTTGATGAAAGCATTTGTAATATAGAACTTATGCTTAAATCCAGACGGTTCGCCAGTCTTGATGGTTTTCTAATTTAAAGGTAACTTTTTAACATTAACTCTAATGTTATTTATGATATTCTTTGGCAAGAAATGTGATAGGAGGTGCTGGTCGTCTGATTCAAAGCGTGGTAGAGATGGGAAACTCGATGGGAACTCTAGGGAGCCAAAAACCTCCGAGGAGACGTGTTCGATTTAAGAAGTTCTTTCGGGATGAAGTGTGTAAGAGTGTTACATGTTTTGGGGAAGTCGTGGCATATTAATTTAAGTAATAGTACATAATTTCATTGTTTATCAGAGAGAAATAAAATTTCTAAAATCATTTTGCTTTGCGCGCGAATTATTGTATCTGGTCAACGAGACATAACATCGACACTCTAAAAAAAACAACCTAACCTAACCTAGTTAACCTAACCTGACCATAGAAGAAATATTTCCAGCTTGTTTATCCTTCATAAAATATATTTTAATGTAATATTTCTTTTACCTTATTTATTGCCACTAAATCATGCTCCTAATAAAGTAATTTAAGGTGGAATTCAGTTAAGTGAGACTTCCCTTGCGCAACCTTTCTGTGGTACAACCCCAATATCAGCGCTCATTTCCGCCCAGAACTATTAAATTACGGAACAATCTGCCACTGATAGCATTCACTAAAGATATTAATCGTTTAAACGAGGCTGTAATAGAATTTTAATTGATCGGTAACACTAACAAAATGAGAGAGGAATACATATCTTCAATTTAATTGGAGGTCCTACAATGCATTCACTTCTATCCTGCCTCGTTTTAATTGTTTCATTTGGGTGAGATTTCTTGTGGAAGAAGCCTGCGTTCATTCGTATTCAGTAATAATAATAATAATAATAATAATAATATATTAATTTTAAATTCAGCTTATTAGCACGTTAGCATTTGTCATTAACGACGCAATCATGATTTCTTTTGTTTTATAAATAAATAGATAAATAAATAATCTTATAAAAAAATACATGCGTGGATTAGATGAAGTAGGGAAGCATTTGTGTTAACCTTCCTTTTATACTCTTTACTCTAATGAGTAACTGAGTAAACAAGATTAATTATACGCATGATGCGAAAGACCTCTACTAAAGTTAGGTTTTACTTTTACACTTTTCTCCCAACTTTTTCATAACTTTCCTACTTTCCTACTTTTCCCTACTCTTTCCTACTTTCAGTTATGGTTGGTGGAAGAGGGAGAATCTTGTCTGCTCTATATTTTACTACTACTATTACTAGTTTTGTGTGAAAACTTTACACTCTTATAAGTGTAAGCAGGGTATTAAAGATTTTAGTTCTCTTTATTTACAGTTGTTCTATCTATCTATCTGTCTATCGATCTTGCTATCTATCTGTCTATCTGTCTATCGATCTTGCTATCTATCTATCTATCTATCTGTCTATCGATCTTGCTATCTATCTGTCGATCTAGCTATCTCTATGTAAGTCGGGAAAACTGTAAACTGAATAATGACTAGACTATTTCATTAAGGCATTATGCTCCATTTTCTAAATAATACACGTTTACGAGTAAGGGCATGAACATATACCCTCTTTTTAAACAATTTTATCTTCCAGAAACCGATTCTGTGAACTGTGAATAAATAATGAGATTATTAAATTTAACAGAATTTGAATCTATTATGAATGAAATAATATGTAAACAAACACAGTAGAGAAAATATATATGATCATTACGATGTAAGTCTATTTATTAAAATGGTTCATAACCTCTTTAAAATCCTTTTCTACGAAGTCCATTCGCAATTGGGCATGAGTTGGTTGCTGTTGTGAAATGGATTCACATAGACAGACGAAGAGATAACAGCTTAGCATTATATCCAACGGGGTTGAGCATAGAGTAAGATAGAATTTAAACGTGGGCAACTTAATTCAATGACATATTATTCCCACTATAACGTCGGTCTACAGCAGTGGTGCAGAAACTTTTTGGATGTGAGGGCCAAGCGAAGAAAATAACTAAATGTATTAGCCTACTTACTTTCCATCTAAGTCATAAATTGGGTCACTTTTATAGTCTAACTTTTTCATTGAATTGAAAAGACCCGTGGGGCCATTGAAAAGACCCGTGGGGGACAGATTTGGCCCGCGGGCCAGGGTTTGTGCATCACTG
>JAJOZX010002518.1:10000-135000 GCA_023014485.1 Bathynomus jamesi
AAAATTCAATCTTGGATCTCATTTCTTTGAAATATTCTTCCCAAAACGTGGATTATTTTTCAATTAGAAAGGAAATCAAAGATCGATAAAAATGTTATATTAACATAAATCGTTATCAAAGTCTTTACATGGTTTCGGATTTGAATTTGCATTAGGAATCCAGTGTTGAGATTCGGAATAAAAAATACCTGTTCGGATTTATGTGATATGACTGTCTACTATATATATATATATATATATATTATATATATATATATATATATATATATATATATATATATATATATATATATTAGACAGTAGGCTCTATAAATATAACTGGATTAATTAAATGCTTTTGCTTGGCGGGTCAATAAAATGAATGTCATTATGGAGAAAAATAGACTGAGCTGCTTTTTCCTTTATTTAACAAAACAGAAACAAAAAAGTAGATGCTAATGATTAACAAAAATGCAGTGATTGAATACGTTAGGAGTTAATCATCAGCTTGAGAACACAGTAGAAATATAATAAAATGAATTACATTATATGCAACAATAATACGGTATATGCCACAAGATATCGGTTTTATGCGCACGCTTAAAGAAAATGGAGTTACAGTGTCTGTACAATGAGAAAACGGAGTTACAGTGTCTATACAATACGAAAACGGAGTTACAATATTCGTACGGTACTGTCAGATCGCTGTAGGCGAGTCAACTACGCCTATCCAAAGGATTATAAACACCGAGTTTAAGTATGCACAGCTGTGGAGCGCAAGAACCTATGAGCAAAGATGTTTATGCGAAGGTGCTTCAAGACCGACTGCCTTCAAATTTTGACGATTAAAATCTGGAGGCGCGAAAAGTCGTTAAAACGTGGGGAGATTTCTCACGATGTTCTTTCTCCTCAAAGGTTAATTTAGTGTCAAACATTAACGATAAAACTTCGGAGCCAAGTGCCAGAAAAACCTTCGTCAGCGTCCAAGGGCTGGTGTACATTTTGTACAAAAACAAAGACTTTCTTTGTGGTGTTTCAACGCAGGTGGGAGAAAACCTCCGCCAGGAAATATTTTTCTGCTGACGGTGCTGAATTCTGAGGTCGGCAAGTGCTCTAAGGTTGATATTCTGCGATGGCCTTCGATACGAATTTGAGAAAAGTATTAAATTGTAGACCTGAGGAGGAAATATTTATGTATGCTCATATGTTGGAGGAGGAGACTGTAGACACTAATCGACCAGGGAAGTACTCCAGGGAGGACGTTAGGCAGGAGACAGGGAGTACTGGAACTCCCGTTTCTCCTGTCACTGTCCTCTTTAGCTGATCTTTTTCTGTCTCATCTACCTTATGAGCAGTCCAGCATGCTCTCAAACACACACTTCTCCCTCTGTTCTTCACTACACATGCATACATTTAACACACTACACAATTTTTCTCAAAATTTGTAACAAATGAAATGGCACTGTGAGCCTCGGAGACCTTGATTTTGGCTCTCTCTTTCTTATAAAGGGGGTCATTTTTGCGGGCACACGCCCTTCACCCCACCTTTCTACATAAAAAAATGTGTGTGTGTGTGTGTGTGTGTGTGTGTGTGTGTGTGTGTGTATTGTACGAGACTACAGACATTGAGAGTCTTTTGTTATTTTTTATTTTTAATGCTTTCAAGAAGAATGTAAACAATGTTATGTAGATTTTAATGGGAATATTCACTTCTCTCTAAAGAAGTAAAAGCAGTGTGAGGGAAATAGACGATGTTTTTTCGTATTTCGATGCCTTTGGGGAAGGCATCATGAGTAATGTGGTATAAAGGTTGGAATTTGATGAGTGAAGCTTGGTCATTATTTTGAGAATTATTCAGAGGTTTAATATGAATAAAGTTGAAAGTTAGATATTGAACACGATCATAAAGCTCCACCCATTTTCCCGACTCTAAACCAGCTGTAACCTTGGAAGATTTGGAAGATTGCTGACATACTGTTGACATTTATTAATACTGTCAACAATTTCTGTAGTTATGATTTACATGAGGGAAACATCGTAGAAGGTAATATTATTATTTGTTTACGATTTTATACAATTAATATGATAATTGTAGAGTGATATTTCAAACAAAAATATACGGCGCACGCGCGCGCGCGCGCGCGCACACACACACACACACACACACACACACACACACACACCACACACACACCTCGTTGCTCCGCCTTAAACCTACAACTTAATGTGAAATCCAAACCACGACCCACCACAAATGGTCAGAAATTACAAAATCCTCTCCCGCACTCGATCTCGACTCGACTCAACCTCCCGATCAACAGCCCAGCCTCCTAACCACTAGGCTACCCAGGGTATCCATTTATCTACCAACCAGTTTTTTGTATGGGAGGATGAGCAGCTGGGTGAGCTGAGCGCTGCCTGCCATCGCCGGGAATCGAACCCGGGATAGGTTGATTCGTAGTCAACAATGCCAACCACTACACCAAAAGCAAGAAACATTTTTGCACGTTCTCATAAGATGGAGCGTGTGCGCGTGTGTACCTGTGTAAACTGCAATTTAATCACATATATTATTAATAAAATAAATAATTTCCATTTAGTTCTCCTCCCCCTTAAAGAAAATGTTTATTTATTTTATTTTAACAAATTAGAAATTTCTTAATCTAGACAAAGGAAATAATTTTTTTCATAAGAAAATTCCTATGCGAGTCTTTCGTCCCAAGATACTACTTCCGAACTAAAAATGGGAATAAATTACTTTATGAAAACAGTCGAACGAAACTAGAATTTCATTTTTTGCTATCTCCAAAATTTAAATTTGCATCGCCTGGATTCGTGCGTGCAACGGCAAAAATGGGAACTTTCGTCCTGACAAGTCACATTTCCAAATTTTTTTGACTGGCAAGAAGATTGAAATCTAATATCAAAGAATTCTTTTTAGCAGACTTTCTATCATATACTATATATATATATATATATTATATATATATATATATATATATATGAGCCTTATAATAAAATGCATAAGGGTGAATGAATTCATTTCGTATTAATTGGTATTTAGCACGACTATGATTGAAATGCATTGACGGAAACCGTTTTGCCGTCAATCTTCTTCATTTAAACGTTAATGCTTCGGAGGCTTAACACAGTTAATTAATTAATAAAGTTAATTAATTAATTAATAAAGAAGTTAATTAATTAATAAAGAAGTTAATTAATTAATAAAGAAGTTAATTAATTAATAAAGAAGTTAATTTAATATAAAGAAGTTAATTAATTAATAAAGAAGTTAATTAATTAATAAAGAAGTTAATTAATAAAGTTAATTAATTAATAAACACCGGTAAATTATCGATTTCTTTTAAGGTGTCTACCGGCTTTCAACTGACTTTCATAAAAACAAGGAATCCCAAAAATTAAGGTTCGATTAATGTTTAATGAAGGGTTCTCAAGTGTTCTTATTTCTAAGACCAAATTTGTTCTTATTTCTTAATTTTTCAATTTTTAATTTAATTTGTTTATCAGAATAAAATGTTAACGATATACAGGGTGCTTCAGGTCGGCCCGAGAAATACCAAAATAATACCAAAATATCGAATACGAAATATCGAAAAACAAACTACAAATTCCGCCAATTTTAGTATTTTAGTATTTTTAGGGTCGACCTGAAACACCCTGTATTATCGATACTCTTATATTTGGAACGAAATTCTTATTTTTTGGAGTTGAGGTTTTGATTTTTATCTTTTAGACTTGAGAACTTTGGTTTAATGCAACAAATAAAATACCGTATAATATTTATGGGAGGAATAAGATCTGACTTCACACGTCTCACTGAAATACATCTTAAATTCTAAAGATGGCGAAGAGAACTGAAGAAAACTGAAGAAAATTGAAGAAAACTACGAATACAGTTTTCCTAAAAGTTTTTTAACACACTTTAGAACAGAAAGTCGAAAGTCAGAATTTTTTTTTTTTTTATACGTGAAAAAACATTGAAAAGCTTTTTTTGCAGCGAAAACTGAAAAATTAAAAAGATACTATTAATTTTATACAGGGTGTCCTATAAGTCCGGTCTCATAGGAAAATTGATTTTAAATTAAATTTGCAAGAGTAATTAATACATTAGAACTAATACAAATGTTCAAATTTATGTATTGTTTTTTGGGACCTTTTTCTTTTTTGTTGCGGGTAGAATAATACGCAGTGGCTAATATGGAAGTGGGTTACACTCCTGAGGAAAAGTCGGAAATTGTTCTTCTCTCGGGGAAAAGGCAAACTCACTTCCATATTAGCCAATGCGTGTTATTCTGCCTGCAACAAAAAGAAAAAAGGTCCCAAAACAAGACATTAATTTGAACATTTGTTTTAATTCTAACGTACTACTTTTGTTAATTTAATTTAAAATAAATTTTCCAATGATACCGAACTTATGGGACACCCTGTATACACCTACTAATATTCTAACTACAAAATTATCTGACATAATTTACTAAGATTTGAAACTTGATAAACTTTTTTGAAGAAGAATCCCAAAGTTTTTGAAAAAATTGTAAAAAGCAGAATGCAGCGATATTTAGAATCCTACAATTTTATTATCTCCAAATCAATATGGCTTCCGTAATAATAAAACAACGGAAATGGATATTTTAAATCTTATGGAAATTGCAAATATAGCTAAAGAGAACAAAGAAATAACGATATCAATATTTATGGATTTGAGTAAGGCGTTTGATGTAAAAGATCATAATATTCTACTTAATAAATTATATTGTTACGGCTTTAGAGGAGCAATCAGTGATTGATTTAAAAGTTATTTGTCCAATAGATATAATTTTGTATCAGTAAATAAGGTTTGCTCAACTAAAGCGCTTGTTAAACATGGTGTGCCACAGGGCTTAATTCTGGGTCCACTGTTATTTTTGTTATATATAAATGACCTTCCACGTTCATCTGATATATTGAAGTTCATAATGTTTGCAGATGATACAAGTGTCTTTTTCTTGCAAAGATGTTAATTCAGCTAAGAATATATTTAATTCAGAATTTATCAGTGTAATGAAATAGTTGACCACCAATAAACTCTTCCTAAATACCAATAAAACAAATTTCATGATTTTTACTAATAAAAGAAATGTATATCTTGATGAACTTAATGTTAATGAAATCGCTATAAAGGAATGTACTGTAACAAAATTTCTTCGTGTAATGCTAGATAAGAATTTGCAGTGGAGTGATCATGTAAATTATATCGCGAAAAAGATTCCAAGAAGAGTTGCTATAATGTTTAAACTTAGAAATGTAGTCCCTAAACAGGTTGTATTGATTCTTTATCATACTCTTGTTCTTCCTTATATAACGTACTGCACCCTTGTTTTGGGGAAACTCTGCTAACAACGCATTAAATGGCATCTTTGTCATCCAAAAACGAGCAATAAGGTTATTATCTGATGCTGATTTCCTTGATCACTCTAGTGCATTATTTAAAGAGCTAAACCTACTAAAGCTCAATGATGTAAATAAAAATAAAATGTGCCAGTTTGGTTACAAGTGTAAGAACAAAATCATTAATTTACAATGATGGGTAAATAGATATTTTGTAACTCATCAAGAAATCCACTCGTATCAGACCAGAAATAGATCAAAGCTTGTTATATCTCAATTTAGATTGTCTTCATCTCAAAAACTATCCATTTTCATTGGATTAAAACTATGGAATGACTTAAATGCTGATATAAAAAATATTGTGAATGTAAATTTGTTTAAAACCAAGTTGAAATCCCGATTAATAATAGCATACTAACAAAAATCTTGGATTAATGTCCGTTAATATCGTTTACTAATAATTAATTTCTAGTGTGTAAGCTAGTATTAAAAACACATTTCTTGGGATTGTTCAGTTCTTATCTCTCGTGTATAATATTGGTTTCTTTGTATGGTATTGGTATAATACCTTCAATGGTGACTTTGCATTTATCATGTCAGTTCTGATAATTTAAGATTACTACATACTTTAACTATTAATAATACTTATTTACTTATTTATTTATTTATTATTAATTAATAACAACTAGCTGTTTATTTTTAATAAGAGCCCAGTAAAGCCTTAAAGCTTAAGGGCCAAATTAAACAAAATAAAGAGTCGAGCTTCTCAATTATTCATGTCATTGTAAATTGTAAGACGAATGTATTATTTTATTATTAATAAAGGTTATTCAAAAGGAGAGAATACAACAGATTTTGATTTTTACACCAGACGATAGAGGGCGAGCTACATTGCAAGAGTGAAATCAGGCTAATTTCATTCGATTAAGGATGATTTACGACTTCGTCTTGAGTTAAAAAAAAAAAAGTCTTTCAAAACGTTGGACTTCACTCGTGTTTACCTTTTTCAGTCAACAGCTGAAAGATGATAAACAAAATATCGAACATGATACTGTGATTATTAATAAACTGTTCTCTTATATAATTTTTCTTTAACCGAAGCTAATCTAGCGTAACCTAACCTATGCTAACCTAACCTAAGTTAATCTAGCCCACAATATTCTCGTCAGTAGAATGTCAAATCGATCAGATATAATCGCCCTAAAATCTCTCTCTGGCTCTCTCTGGCTCTCTCTCTCTCTCTCTCTCTCTCCATATACAGTGGACCACCGGTTAACGATCGTAATTGGTGCAAAATAAACCATCGTTAATTGTAAACATCGTTAAATGAACCCATTATAACATGTAAATGGACTAATTGGTGCAAAACTTTTCGAAACTACACTGTTCCAAGACTTAAAAACAGTTATTTCCCATGGTTAAAAGTTTATTTTAACAATGTAATAACTTATTTTGCTGTAAATTAATAATAAAAACAATTAAATAAATATAATAAATAAATAAAAAAAAAATTAATCACCTTAGGTTGGGTGGAGTGCAGCATGGGTGAAAATCGATGATGGTAGTGGTGGGAGTAGGAGTAGACAATTTTTGCTTGGAAGGAGAATCTCTCTCGGGCGAGCATCGTTAGGCCATTGTTAATCGGTGATTAATCGTTAAATGAGCAATATATTCTCTAAGAGGGCTTATCGCTAAACGGTTTCATCGTTAACTAAACCAATCGATAAACGGGGGTCCACTGTGTGTGTGTGTGTGTGTGTGTGTATATATATATATTATATATATATAATATATATATATACAGGGCGTCCATAAATTATCTTTACAAATTCAATTCAATTTTAACTGAATTTGTAAAGATAATTTATGGGCACCCTATAATATATATATATATATACAGTATATCGGAACAAATATATTATACGAAATACAATAAATGTGGAGAGTTCAATTTTTTAAAATAGTTTGGTTACTGTTAAAATGTTTTCCACATAACAGAAAACTCCACAGTATGAACTTTTAAGGGGAAACTACGTTCTGATATATATATATATATATATATATATATATATATATATATATATATATATATATATATATATATATATATGTGTGTGTGTGTGTGTGTGTGTGTGTGTGTGTGTGTGTGTGTGTGTGTGAAAATGAAAAAGTTTGTTGGCAGGCCGTAGTCCATATGACAAATATTAATAATACGAACTGACAATAGAATACAATGACAATAGATAGAGCTGATTCGAGCTTTTGGGATGGACTTGCATAACCTTAGTTTTTATAACATTAAAAAGAAATCATATTTCTGCAAATTATATTCGCAGACTTTCAGCAGACAATCCAGACCTTAACGTTCGGAATCTTATCCTCATTAGGAATATAAAGACAAGAGACATTACTCTCAACATTTTAGAATTCCTCTTTATCGGAAAATTAAATCCAGAATTAAATGACAGCCTTTCCTCGATAAAATTACATACTTCATAATAACCAACCAACCAACCAACACCTTTTTCAACACAACTAACGCATTAATTTGGGTTCTTACTCCTTTCTATTATCTCCAATTGTTATTTGCAACTTTTACCATCCAAGTTAGTCTTTTTAAATTTTAGTTTATTCTGATTTCTGGGGTTTTATTTTTTAATGGGTTTGACTTTTATTGTTTTTATTCTTATAATAAAAAAAAAATTAAGCCATTTTTTAATATATGTATATTTATCTTACGTTATTTTCTGTAAAAAAAATTTTACTTATATTTCTTTAGTTATATATATATATTTTTTTCTCTAATTTTGATGTTCTTTCATTTAGTCACTGAAGATGGCCCCTGAGTGGACCGAAACGTTTGGCTAAATGTTGAGAGTGGTATCTCTTGTCTTTATATATACAGTATATTATACATATACTGTGTGTGTGTATATATATGCTTCGAAATAATTACTTTTCGAGGAATGAATTACTAATTTCAGCTTCTTCGAAAATGTATAGTTACTGTAAGAGTTAATAATAATGTAATTACGACTTGAAAGTAATTTTAATTTAAATTCAAATTAGTTCTTAATTACTTTCTTACATTGTCACCGACGGAGGTAACATGAAATTAATGTCTTGGGAACATTTGGCAACAACCTTTACAACCTCATTATAAAGTAAAAACATTTTCGATTATATATTTCAGTTAATTTATTTGGATATAATTAGTGTAAGTGAATATATATATATATATATATATATATATATATATATATGTGTGTGTGTGTGCGTGTGTGTGTGTATTGGTTTGGTTCATCTAAGGGCATATGACGGATGCGTGGGACCTACAGCTTTATATGCTATCCGAACCACAGGTCCACAAAGGACGGTCCCCCAACCAACTACTGTTACAGCCAATATCGCTTAACTTTGCTGATCGATTAAAATGGGGTTACGACATCGGTCACAAAGTAGATATATTTATTTATTTATTTATTTATTTATTTATTTATTAAGAGCTCAGTACGAATCATCTTTCAGTATCCCAAAAACTGACAAACTGATATGCGATAGAAACGCGTTCTTTGAAGAAGAACTACAAAGGGAAAGTATAACGGACTTCGACTGTACGACAGATGATATTACACAAGCTATAGGGGAACTAAAAGCACACTCGGCGGCAGGACCGGATAAATGGAATGCCACACTGATCAAAAACTGCAAGAATGCAATCGCTGAGCCCCTATATTGGATATGGAGGCGATCACTAGACACGGGAAAAATACAGGGCATCCTGAAGAGCGCGAACATAGTTCCAATATATAAAGGAGGAGATCGATCCGAGGCCAAAAACTATAGACCAGTGTCGCTTACATCTCATCTCGCCAAAATATTTGAAAGAATAGTTGGACAGAAAATCTATGACTTTTTGGAAACTCGGAAAAAATTCAATGATAACCAACACGGGTTTCGGTCAGGCAGATCATGTCTATCACAACTAATGGAACACTACAACAACATTATCGATGCAATGGAAAGTAATGAAAACTATGAGGTAATATACACAGACTTTGCCAACGCGTTCGACAAGTGCCACCATAGAATCATCTATCTATAATAATAATAATAATAATAATAATAATAATAAAAGGACGTACGTGTGTGTGTGTGTGTGGTGTATGTGTTCCAGCCATAACTCCAAAAAGGACGCAGTTATAAGCATGAAACTTCACACACACGTATTGATTAGGTCCCCAGGTTGTGCACCTGGGTGTTAATAAATTGAATAATTAATTTTAAAAAATTAAATGACGTCATCAAGATCATTACGTCATTACGTGTGTGTGTGTATATATATATATATATATATATATATATATATATATATATATATATATATATATATAAACCTATGGTCAAATTATTGAATGCCCGGTTAGGTTCATTGAATGCCAGGTTAGGTCATCTGTACGCCCTTGACGATTGGTTAGGTTAAGTCGTGATATTTTCGTTAGCTTTAACGAAAATATCACGACTTAACCTAATCAATCGTCAAGGGCGTTCAATCAACCTACCCACACATTCAATAATCTAATCGGGCATTCAGTTGACCTAACCGGGCATATATATATATAGCGTTCAACATCCACCCCGGCAACGCCGGGTCGCTCCGCTAATAAACTGAAATATATGGGAATAACAGGAAAAGTAAGAAAATGGATATATAATTTCTTTAGTGAGCGGCGGCAAGTCGTTACAGTACAAGGAGTATCTTCATCAAAATCAGAGGTCCTCAGCTCAGTACCACAAGGAACAGTATTAGCCTCACTACTCTTCATAATCATGCTAACTGACATAGATGAGGACGTTAACAGAGTCAGCACAGTAACATCCTTTGCCGATGACACAAAGATCAGTAGAAAAATAAGAAACCCAGAAGATATAGGATCGCTACAAACCGACATGAAGAGAATCTACAAGTGGACGGAAGACACCAATATGAAGTTTAACACTGAGAAGTTTCAGCTGTTACGATACGGAAAAAGAGAAGACCTAAAATCCATGGAATATTGTACCCCAAATGGACAGGAAATTCAGAGAAATTGTAAAGCAAAAGATTTAGGAGTTTTAATGATTGATGATGCGAAATTTGAAACACAAAATAAGATAGCAGTAAACAGAGCAAAGAGAATAACTGGGTAGATACTGAGAACCTTTAAACGAAGGGATAGGAATATAATGATTCCTTTACTGAAAACACTGATCATACCCAAATTGGAATACTGTTCGGTCCTAACATCCCCATATTAAAAAGAAGACATTAGACAGCTAGAAGGGATTCAGAGAAGCTTCACAGCCAAGATCAACGGCTGCAAAGAACTAAATTACTGGAAAAGGTTATGCGAACTAAGCCTATATTCACTGGAAAGAAAAAGAGAGAGATACACCATTATTTACACTTGGAAAATAATGGAGAAACTAGTCCCTAATCTTACTCTGAATCCTATAACTCCCCAAACAACTGTGGAAAGTAGAAACGGTAGACTGTGTCATATTCCCAAATTAAAGACGAGACAGGGAACATCCTTAACCCTGAAAGAAAATAATTTTCTTGTGAGGGGACCAAAACTGTTTAATCAGTTGCCCAAAGACCTAAGGAATACGAGTGGCGTTGCGGTGGACATCTTCAAAAGAAGATTAGACGCTTGGCTCAGAACAATCCCCGATGAGCCGGGCGTACCTGGCTATGTGAGGTGGAGAGTACAAGAAACCAACTCACTACTTCACCAGGCCAACTCGAGAGGAGGGGCGACAAGCTTGACCTTCGTGAAATGAGGAATCATCTCACGGAACCTTTGAAAGGTATATATGAGGGAGAAAGAGAGAGAAAATTGAAAAGTTGCCAAGTGAAGCAGGTACAGTGTGTTTGGTAAATGAGTGTGTTTTTATATTTGATAGAAATGTACGAATCACATTTGATATGTAAAGAAAATTAACTTCATTTTAACTTCGATGACTACAACTTATAATACATATGCTCCAGCTACAAATTATTTTATAATGAATTAGAATTTTTTAAATTTATTTTACTTTTTAAAATTATTTGAATTAGAATTTCTCGGGAAACTTACAGTTGAGTACCATACCAAATATTCCATTTTAAACTACCATATTATGGGTATCAAAGTACAGTACCTCACTGAAAAGGAAACTCGGTATTCCCATGATAAGAATTTACCAACAAATTGACTTAAGATGGGTTTTACCAATGGTCGGTTACTTGAATCTTTCTCTTTTTACATGTAAAAGAGAGACTTCAGCACTATCTTTTCTCATCAGTCGTATACGAATATCCTTGTGATGAATGTAATTCTTTTTATATTGGGAAAACGACTCGCCAATTTCAAGTTAGACTTGATGAGCATAGAGGGCGTAGCACTCGCACCAAAAACTTACTTCGTAACCCTATCCATTCTAATGTAAGAAACTATCCATGTGGTGAAGATCACGCAATAAAGAGTGACAACTTTAAAATAACTGTAAAGGAAAAAACGTAAAATTACTGTCTTAAAAACAGTTCATATTTTCAGAAGAAATCCAAATTTAAATGAGTATTTATTTCTCTCTATAAATTAAATATTTTAAAATGAATTTTCAACAAAATTTTTAATATGCTATTTTTTACAGTATAGCAACGCCCCCAAACTTTAAATTAGGTGCATATGTTAATTTTATATTTATATTTATTTTTTAATTTATAATTGTAAAAATATATAAGTTTAGTACATATTCCAGAATATAACAAAGATGTTTTTTGTTCGACTGGTTTTATATATATACGAGTGTGTGTGTGTGTGTGTGTGTGTGTGTATTCAGTTTTCAACTATTGCTAAACGTAATAGTTACAAAAGTAATTCGTCAAGTTACAAATTACTTTTTCCATTAAACTGAGGACGACAAATTACAAATATGGAGAAAATAATTAATTGTAAGAAGACACAAATTACAACAAAAATTAAATATTTGTCATCCACACACTTCACTCTTCAGCCATCGTTATTTTTTTCTGCAAAGTCAGTTTTAAAATTTCTTTCCAGTCAATCACAAGTAACAAACAACCAGATTTCTAAATTTTACAATTCCACTGCTGAAGCGGCTCGTTTGGACTTTATATATATATATATACAGTATATATATACACAAAGGTGGGCACCCGGGCCTAAAAAAGGACCGACGGTCCCGGTCCCGGTCCTTGCCTCAAACTGGTCCTTATATATAATATAAGTGAAAAATTTGATTAAAATGAAAAATTGCCGGGATTGCCGGGTTCAGTTCTTCCGCTAGGAGCTCCAGTTGCTTGACTTGAAGTTGAAGCACTAACATCAGTAGATTCTTCGTCTCCTCCAGGTGTTGAAACAAGTTTCAGTTCAGTCTCAGTCTCTTTCTGAGTCTTCTGGAGGAAACGATCCATCTTCTTTAGAACTTCAAATAATCACTAAACACACTAAAAAGACCGTCCGGACCGACCGTCCGGAATTGCTTAAAAATGGACCGTCGCTCCTCATTTCGGTCCTCACTGAGAAAAGGACCGACTTTCCCGCTCACGGTCCTTAAAAAGGACCGACTTCCTGGAGTTCGGTCCTTTTGGAACTCTGTCCTGCCCACCTTTGTATATATATATATATATAGTGTCAAATTTATATGCTTCTCGTATGTTATAGATTTCATATAAATAGCAAGTTTGTATTATCTTGTGCGTATTGCTGGGTTTTTTTCCACCCCCTCTGCGACGTTAAGGTAGTTATTTTTATTAACTAAATTTCAACTGGGACTTAATCCTAAATGGCTGAAAACATATAATCGGAGGGGTATAATACAATAAAATGATAAACCACAACAATCTCAGACGATACTAAAAACAAAAAAATAGTCAATAATATATAGCTACACTCGTATATAAAACCTTCCGTCCACATCGCTCGCCTTTAAGTGACAGAAACTTAAAGAATGCTATAATGGTGAAGCTGAACAAATCTTTTTAAAGATGTGTTTTACGAAATGTTATTTTTCATACATTTATATGATGAAAATAGTTTTTACCAATGGAAAAGTTATTAAGTCTCAGTTGGTTTCTTTTCATTCAGCCCCAAATTAGATGTTTGACTCCGTATGTTGTATTAATAGAAGTTAAGTGCAACTTTAAAATAATAGTTATGGAGAACATTAGGTCATCTCTTTAAGTTAAAGTATTTTGTAATAGGCTTTGTTACTTTTTAAAAGTAAGTAATTGTAACTGGTTACAAAAATGAGGTAATTCACCAAGCAATATATATATAACACAGTTTACCCTTAAAAAGTTTTACTGTTGAGTTTTCTTTCGGAAACACATTTTAACGGTAACAAAAGTAATTTTAAGAAATCTGTCATCTTGTAATTTAATGTAGCCTTTGAAACTTTTTCAACGTTCTCAAAATTAGTTCTGGTTTTGAAACTTTTTCAACGTTCTCAAAATTAGTTCTGGTTGTATATTCGTAGTACTAAGAATTTTTATCGATATCCTAGCTTTTGACTGGTCACACCAGTGACTTTTATGGGATGAAATATATTACTTTTGTTTCTCATTACATACATAAATGCTTTCAAATTTTAAAAAATGTATTTACAGTATGGTGTATCCAATGGAGGAGGCCTCACTCGTGTATCCTTTCACAGTTTAACTGTATCAATATACAGCATTATGATGTCAAGTTTGCTGGTTGTTTTGGTCGAGTTGAGAATTAGCTTTACTTTTATTACGGGGCGGGGGAGGGTCGGTAATGCAGAAATTTCTTTTTATTGTTATCTAACTTATCCATACAACTTTTGTACATTCGTCTATACAAACAAATAAACAAAACATCTTTATTGTGGGTCATTCACAATCCATAGCCACTTAACCTAACATACAAGTACAATCTTACGTATACACTGAACTTAATACAAAAATAAGACCAACATAGCCACTTAACCTAGCATACTGTTTGATTAATTAATTATCTGACAATTTTATGTATATTGTTATTACATGAGACATCTTATAACACTTATAACACTTATTATAACAATTATAGTTTTGTTTAGAGGTCTTTGGTTCTTAATAATGTTTCTGGATTTTGAATTCTATGTAGATTGCAAATTTGCACTGTTAGGTTATTATTATTAATTTTATTATATACTTTGTAAATTGTTTTGTTTACGTGTTTATTATATAGTGCTATCGCGCATCCATTGCTCATCTTTAAATTTATCCCCAAGGTTTCCTTTTGATTCCATGAATATACTTCGTTCCTTAAATCAAACTCCCGCCTTAGCATTTTGCCTAGGCTAACACAACGAGCTCAGAAAAATAAACAGTCACCATATTTGTTTCCTATAGCTTTGCATTGCCTGAAATTGTCATTGATTAAGGCCTTTACTGTAGACCTGCTTAAATTAACTACTTTAATAATTGCAATCACTCATATTTCAATATTAAGAGATCTGGCAGGTGAATTTCTTTATGGATGATGGATGGATGAATTCCTTAGCACCCTTCTTAGCTCTTTATTTGACCAGGACCATTAATTCTCAATTTCCTTTAACGTACCATTGCTAGGGCTTCCTCCGTTGTATTATAATGGATTAAATATTTCTGAGATCCAGAACTAATTGTCAATGTAGACTGAATTGCGTGGAAGAGGTGAAACGATTTGGTAGTATAGTATCTTTTATCGTCGACTCTGCGAATGAAAATGGCGAGGTGAGTTGTATCAGCAGCCAGTCAGGGCCGTACCAACCTGTGATGGCGCCCTGTGCAAGGCATTTCTTATGCGCCCTCTACCCCATTAAATTCGGAACATATACAAATTGATTATAATAGAAATATTAATTAATTAAAATACATAGTTATTTAATACATAAACAATACATAATGTATAATACATAATTAATTTGGCGCCCCCCCCTACTTACATACGTCGGCACCCTGGGCCCTGTCTTGGTACCGCCCTGTCAGCAGCATCTGTACTCTCGTTAACAGCTAAGGAAATATTTTGAATTTTAAACAGTGAGATTTCAGAGCATGCTTATTGCTCAATGCTGCTAGCTAATTCATCAACACGCCGAGCTATGGTCATCCGAGAAAGACTAATTTTTTAAAATTAACACTTTTTCCTCTGAACAGATCAGCCGAGAGACAGTCAAGGTATTCCTCGGCAAATTCATGGTCAGAAAATGACTAATCTCTTAGAGATTTTCTTTTTAGCAATTTTGTAACTTCTTCTAACAGTAAACTTGGATAAAGAACTTTTTTTCTGGAAATACTCTGCCGCTAGAGTTTCTTTTTTTAACTCGGTCACTTTGCCTTTCAGAAATTTTCCTAAATTTGGCAAACTTGTGAGCAATTTTAATTTCATAATGTCTTTTAATATTATACTCTTTCACAGCTGAAATTGTCTCACCACGCATTAACTGTACTGTTTGTATTTTTTTAACTTCGATAAACACGTAGTCCACATCCATTTTTTCTTGAAATATTCTATGATTATCACAGTACTTTCTTTTTTTTTCAGCTGAAAACATGATACAAAACGTGACCAAATTCGCCAAAGCTGCATTACATAAAAGAAATAACAAAAGAATTCTAGTGCAGAAACAGACCCAGAAAAAACTATGTAGTCTTGCAGTTTGTACACACGTACGAAATGTGTCAGAAAGCAATGCACATGTGCATTAGAAGTTTAGAAACCAATTACTGCCACACTAAGTTTGGAAACCAATTACTGAACATTTTAAGAGTACATTTTATTTTTAAGGGACAGCCAAACTATAGTGAGAGGGTCACTTTCCTAGCTATACAGTATGCTGATGTCTAAACACTCTTCGGTCCAATTTACCATAGGGGCCACCCGTCGCCCGTGGGCCGCGGGTTGAACACTCGTGTTTTAGAGCAGTGGTTCTCGATCTTTTTTGTATGGTTACCAAAACCAATTCTAATCCAGCTCCATTATTCCAATCATTAGATGTTATATTTTTATAACCTAGATTATCGCAATATTTTTTATAATTTCTGCATAGCGTGTCATTACCCCACAAAATAGTCGTTATTACCTGAGTTCGATAATTCACAGGCCTGCGAATGAGAACTTTGTAAGAGTTATTTTTTACTAATAACTGATTTTATATAATTCAACTATGCTCATTTCGAATGTGTCCATTTTTTCCTATCACGTAAGGATTTTCTGCAAACTGGAAGGGAAAAACAACATAAATAAATATTGTTTATTTCATTTTACATTAGATACCTATTTCGCTTTGTTATACTAATTACAAATGCAAACAACTTTAAAAGTAAAGACTATTAACGTCAATTACATATTCATCTTTATTTGTCCTGAGTTTTCTTGTGAGATCTATGCCTTTTAGTCTCGAATGTACGCGCTGTTCCTTTTCTTTTATGTAATAATTCTGGAGTATCCCGTTTCAACATCCAGCAGTAATCAGCCATTATGCTGATGTCCCACCTTCCCTGATATCTCTTCTCCATTTCTTTGATGTCTTGGTGAAACTAAGCATTTATAGGCAGTAGTTTTTAATCAAAATTTAATGAAAATTACTTGCATATGTAATATGAAATATGACATTTTGTGAAAATTATGTACGTGATGGCGAAAAATGAGTTATTTACGGAATCAGCGTGCAAAAATTACTATACAAGTGATAAAATATTTCGGACAACAAAACCATCGCAGGCCTGTGATATAATTTACCCCTAGGTTGAGAACCACTGTTTGAGAGCATCGTCACTATTATGTTACCTTTTTGTTCGATTAATATTATTATAAAGCTTATCTTTTTATTGATATTTAATTAAATTAGTTAATTTAATTAACTAAATTATATTAGGATTTTGTCTGAGATCAAGGTTTAGCTCATTTGATAGCACTTCAGTTTCTACTTTGAAAGTATTTTTAAAAGGAAACTATATATATATATATATATATATATATATATATATATATATATATATATATATATATATATATATATATATATACATTTAACTGCAATGACCGCGCAGTATATTAACGTATAGAAACGACGTAAGTATAGAGGAGTGTTCTGCACACGAGGCGGGTGCCTTATTTTTCATTTGTTTGTTATTTCTCTTCCTCGTGTGCAGAACACTCCTCTATACTTATGTCGTTTCTATATATATTATATATATATATATATATATATATACAGGGTGTACATAAAGTCAGGATCTATTTGTGTGAAGCACTTGGAAATTATATGGAATTCAATCATAAAATGATAAAGTGGTAACATTTATTAAATAATTAAGAGTAGGATTCGACGTGACGCCCATCAGTATCCCTGCACAGCTCAAATCGTTCCGCAGCATTTCTAAACACATTCTGGAGCATTTGCGGGGTTATGTTATCTGCAGCAGTTCGTATACGTGTACGAAAGTTTTCAAGACTCGTAATCTTCGTCTGATAGACGTGCGATTTGATAAAGCCCCATGCAAAGTAATCTAAAGGGGTTAAATCTGGTGATCTCGCTGGCCAAGGTCTGTTGCTTCCGCGTCCGATCCAGCGATTTGGAAAACGTCCATTTAGATAATCCTGAACAATTTTGGCATAATGACAAGAAGCACCATCATATTGATAGACGACGGGGATAGGATTGTTAGTACCGTCGTCTAATCAATCAATCAGTTACTCTTCTTTCTCGTAAATAAAAACCTAAAATCTGAGGTACAATAGGCGACGGTGGCCATCCGTATTTGACGAAATATTCAAATAAAATGAGGCCGACAATCTTTAAAGCATTATTCTACAATCAATAATTCTAAAGGAAGTTCAGGATGGACTAAAATATCAGCGTGTAGTTTTGAAAAATTAGAAAAATCATTTTTTAGATTTTGTGAGCGTCTTTTTTTTTTAATTTAATTGCTGTTAAATGCGTTTTAGTTAAGTGCGTTTCAACTGCTGTTAAATGAGTTTTTTCCCCTTTTTCCAATACTGTAATACGCTTCAATGCACACATTGTATTGAACAGTAGTTTCTTGTGGAAGTTACATTTGTCTCGTTTAAATATACTTCACAAAGTGAAAATAATGTATAAAATTCTTTTATAAATTGTGGGGAAAAATTATAAATTGTGGAGAAAAATTATAAATTGTGGAGAAAAATTATACACTGGCTGACAAGTATTTTTCACTGTTACCCACTGAGCAACGGACGTTGGCTGCTGAGTTGGGGAAAATTATAAATCGTGGAGAAAAATTATAAATTGTGGAGAAAAATTATACACTGGCTGATAAGTATTTTTCATCAGATATAATTATGGTGGGTTAGATAGCTGTTGGGACGCTGCTTCCAAATCTGTTTTTGGTTTTCGTCTAGCACGTCTAGTTTTCGAGATGAGACCGATCACAATATATATAATAAATATAATCTAAAATATAATACTATATATAATATGCATATAACTATATATGATATAATATATAATACTTTATATACAATATATAATATGCGTCCTTTATATATATATATATAATATGCATATAACTATATATAATATAATATATAATACTAAGAAAAATTCAATAGAGAAATTAAATGTTGATAAAGAAATTACTGATGATACTGTTATTGCAGACTCTTTAAATGCACATTTTACTTCAATAGCGGATAAGCTTCGCTCACAATTAATAAATAATGATCACTCACCTCTAGAATATATGCCACCCAGCCCACTAAATTAAATTTTCTTTTGTTCCTGCTACCTCTACTGAGGTCCATAATATCATCGGTAAATTAAAAAATACAAAAAATAACATTCATAACATTCCTGTACCTATATTGAAACTTGTTAAAGATAAGATATCTGTAACTTTGGCTAAATTTATCAATCAAAGTATTTCCAAAGGAATATTCCCACCAATGCTAAAAACTGGTTGTATAACACTCCTTTTTAAAGGGGGTGATCCTACACTAGCAACAAATTACAGGCCGGTGTGTTCATTATCTGTGTTCAGCAAAGTTTTTGAAAGAATTGTAAAAAGTAGAATGCAGCGATATTTATAATCTTACAATTTATTATCTCCAAATCAATATGGCTTCCGTAATAATAAAACAACGGAAATGGCTATTTTAAATCTTATGGAAAATGTAAATATAGCTAAGGAGAACAAAGAAATAATGATATCAATATTTATGGATTTGAGTAAGGCGTTTGATGTAATAGACCATAATATTCTACTTAATAAATTATATTGTTACGCCTTTAGAGGAGCAATCAGTGATTGGTTTGAAAGTTATTTGTCCAATAGATATCATTTTGTATCAGTAAATAAGGTTTGCTCAACTAAAGCGCTTGTCAAACATGGTGTGCCACAGGGCTCAGTTCTGGGTCCACTGTTATTTTTATTATATATAAATGACCTTCCACGTTCATCTGATATATTGAACTTCATAATGTTTGCAGATGATACAAGTGTCTTTTTCTTGCAAAGATGTTAATTTAGCTAAGAATATATTTAATTCAGAATTCATCAGTGTAATGAAATGGTTGACCACCAATAAACTCTTCCTAAATACCAGTAAAACAAATTTCATGATTTTTACTAATAAGAGAAATGTATATCTTGATGAACTTAATGTTAATGAAATCGCTATAAAGGAATGTACTGTGACAAAATTTCTTTTTGTAATGCTAGATAATAATTTGCAATGGAGTGATCATGTAAATTATATCGCGAAAAAGATTTCAAGGAGCGTTACTATAATGTTCAAACTTAGAAATGTAGTCCCTAAACAAGTTTTATTGACTCTTTATCATACTCTTGTTCTTCCTTATATAACATACTGCACCCTTGTTTGGGGAAACTCCGCTGACAACGCATTAAATGGTATCTTTGTCATCCAAAAACGAGCAATAAGGTTATTATCTGATCCTGATTTCCTCGATCACTCTAGTGCATTATTTAAAGAGCAAACCTACTAAAACTCAACGATATAACCAAACTGGCACATTTTATTTTTATTTACAAGTGTAAGAACAAAATCATTAATTTGCAATGGGTAAATAGATATTTTGTAAATCATCAATAAATCCACTCGTATCAGACCAGAAATAGATCAAAGCTTGTTATACCTCAATTTAGATTGTCTTCATCTCAAAAACTACCCATTTTCATTGGATTGAAACTATGGAATGACTTGCATGCCGATGTAAAAAATATTGTGAATGTAAATTTGTTTAAAACCAAGTTGAAAGCCCGATAATAATGGCATTCTAACAAAAATCTAGGATTACCGTTCACTAGTATTGTTTAATATTATTTATTTATTTATTTATTTATTATTAATTTATAACAACTAGCTGCTTATTTTTAATAAGAGCCCAGTAAAGCCTAAAGCTTAAGGGCCAAATTAAATAAAATAAATAGTCGAGCTTCACAATTATTCATGTCATTGCAAATTGAATTTTTTTTAAAAATTATTATTAATAAAGGTTATTCTATCTATTCTATCTATATTATGATTACATCTATACATATGGTTAAACAATGCATTAGAATTATTTGCTATTCTACACGCATTTTTATGTTGTTTTACCCTATCTAACGTTTTACCCGTTTGACCTATATATACTGAGTCACATTGTGTACAGTATATCCGATCAAGTACACACAACCAACCACATTATCCGGGCTATTCTTTATTAGACGTGATTTAACAGTATTATTATACTTAAAGACTACATTGATACCAATTGCTTTAAGTAAAGTCGGAAGATATTGAAAATTTACATGGTAAGGTAGGCTAAAGATATTTTTATGCTCAAATTCCTTTACAGTTACAATATTATAATACTGTACCTATATATGACTCAGTATATATAGGTAAAACGGGTAAAACGTTAGGTATTAGGGTAAAGCAACATAAACATGTATGTAGAACAGCAAATAATTCTAATGCATTGTTTAACCACATGTATAGATGTAATCATAATATCAAGTGGGACAGTTCTAAAGCGCTCGTTAAAAACAGAGATATAATTGAAAGGAATATTCTAGACTAGAATGTGCATTTATCCATTTTAAAAATAATTTCAGTAACAGTTCGGGAATGTATAAAATTGATAATATCCCGTTAAAATACCTTTTGCCTCTAATCAACTCTCGTTAATCATGTCCTATTGTCCTAATCTTTTTGTTTTTCTGGCCGGTGGTATATATTTTTGTCACCTCGCCTTCTCCCTTCATTCCCTGACGAGGTGTACTTCTGAATACACGATGTTTGATTTCAACATCCGCGGATGCGGATGTCTACATTTTCGTTATTTTTTAGGATATATTCGAGATTTGTTGTGTTTAACGTATATAATAAGTTATTATATAGAGAGAGCTGTAGCTATAATGTAGTATAATTGATTAATTGTACAATAATTGCTGTACTTTTCTCTGAACATAAAATAATATCAAGCATCTAACTAATATAGAAATCAATTAGTGAATTCGTCTGCAAATAAATTCGTTATATTTTGTTGAGTTTCAGCCACAATTAGAAACCATAATTGTGTTACCAGGATGCCGGACGTGAACCCAACTCAAATGCACCCCACCGACCTCTTTCCCCAACCTCCACCCTTATAGAAAGAGATCTTTAATTAGCTTGATAACTATTTATATTAAGTTTAAAGTTTTATTAGGCATATTTATAAATGAGTAATTAAAACAAAGTAAACTAAGATGTTCATCGTTTAATGTTCAAACTTAATTATAGGAAGGTTATGCTTAAGGAACATTAATTTTTCTGCCTTTTCTGCTGCCAGTCTGTTTCTCTTTTCATCATATATTAATCCAGCACTGCTAAATAATCTCTCGCTTGGTACGTTTGTTGGAGGACAGGCTAAATGTTTCCTCGCAAGTTTACTCAAGTATGGATAGATATTCTGCGTATTTTTCCACCAACTAATAGGATTGTCACATGCAGCCAGGCGTTTTTCTTGGTGATAGCTCTCGATCATTTTTACTACATCTTTTGACATCGCGTAGGTCTCGTCATTGCTGCTTGACTCAAGAAACTGAGAGACAGATTCTGTGATAGATTTGCTTGTTGAAGGTGTTGGTTCTGTCACTGAAACTTGTATTCTTTTGGTGGGTGGCGAAGCGACAGATTCAAGAGATTGAAGCTCTTCAACTGCTTTGCCAAGTGATGATTTAACTCGTTCTAATGTACTAGGTGAAAATAACTTAGCTTTGTAACGTGGATCTAAGTCGGTTGCAAGAGAGTAACTTCATACAAGAACAGCCTCTCGTCTTGTCGCTTGCATCACTTCTGCGCACAATGAACTAGTTCTATTAATATAGTAGAATTTGATAATTTCCGCTTATTAATGACGTTTTATCTCAACGGTCCACATCCGCACGACATCCGCAGTCCAAAGTGCGGATGCGGACGCGGATGCGAGAAAATGTGCGGATGTTCCGCGGATGCGGATGCGGATGTGACCTACATCACTAATATATAATATATATATATATATATATATATATATATATATATATATATTTTATTTATTTATTTATTAGGAAGGAGGGACCAAAGGCGAAGGCTCGCTAAAATGCCCCTCACATAGAAGAAGAAAATGCATAAAGGTTCAGAGTTTTCGAGATGCATGGACATTCTGCATTTGAAGGAATGGAGGTCATAGACGGGGGAAAAGATGGATAGAGGAAGATTGTTTCAGAGTTGACCAGTTGAGTAGATGAAAGATTGGGAATACCGATTAACCCTTGCGTTAGAGAGTTGAACAGAAAAGGGATGAGACTGTGTTGAAAGTCTGGTACTGCAAACTGTCCTTTTTAAGGAGGAGGTATGTAGTTATAGAGCTCAGAAAAATAGTGTCCGTTATAATAGCGAGAGTAAAGAGGAAGTGAAGCAACAGCGCAGAGAAGAGAGAGGGATTGAAGACAGTCACTAAGAGTAGGGGGGGGTCATTTGATGAGACGAAAAACCTTTGATGCCACTGGTCAAGTAGAGCTGTGATTGTTCAACCACCTAACAAATGAAAAGTGTACTCCATAAAGGGGTGTACAAAACCCCTGTACAGAGACAGCAACTGAGTGAAGGCGAAGAAACCGCGGAGCCGGTACAACACACCTAACCTCTTAGAAGCTGTTTTAGAAAGAGAGTATGTTGGACCTTTCCGGGAAAGACCACGAGATAATGAAACGCTAAGAAAGTTAAGAAAAAAGGAAGATGCCACTCTCAGTTAGCAGACCTTCGTTAGCCATATGCATTCCTTGAACTAAAATAACTGAAAATTTACTTAATTGCGCGATCTTACATTTGTTAATATTGTAATTTAACTCCAGTGCATTTGTCCTTTTGTTATCAACGTTAATCAACAATTCATCCACTGCAATTCATGCAAACAACTGTAATACTTACTAACTATTCGTTTGTTAATTAAAGGGAGGAAACTCATCTATTCTTTCGCCTTTATTTTATGACATTACTTATTTTGGTGACCAAGCAAACGAGCAAACAATTCTTTAATTATGTAATTACATTAATTATAGGGCCCACAGTCAACAAGCCTCTCTCTCTCCCTCTCTCTCATATACATATATACATATATATATATATATATATATATATATATATATATATATATATATATATATATATATATATTATATATATTTCGTAACTCCACGGTATTTTGGTTTATTTCCCAACTTTTAATTTGGAGACACAAAGTTAATTTAAATTCCTTATTCTTCTGTATGCAGAAGGGAATTTGTGAATAATTTTATGTAAACAGTCATTTATGTACAGACTCCTAAGAATATGATTGGATGCTTGGATGTGAAAGTGATTCAAGTGCATTTTTACTGACTTTTGTCGTTTGACAAAAACTGACTCAAGTACTCGAATCAAATAACTCAAAGTGACTCAAATCTTACTTTTTGAGAAGAAAAGCCCGTGTTCAGATCAGAAGTGAATCGAGTACTTGAATCACTTCTTGAGTTTTGGCGTTCTGAATGCATTTGAATCACTTTCACTTCCAAGTGTCCATTTACAGTATGAATTAAGAGTTCTGCCTGTGACGTCATTAGAACACTAACTCGCAAATTAATCAATATAACGTCATCAGAGCAACACAGATGAGTGACCCTTCAGATTAGGTTAAAATTATGTGGTGCTCATTTTTTTAAAAAATACACGTATTGTCATTTCTAAATAAGACATATTAGATAAAAGGAAATTAACTGAGTCTCTTTTAATCAAAGATATTGATACTCTTAATAATGATAGAGGTTAATTTACATTGATCCCCGCCATTTGCTTTTAAAATTAATAAGTTAAAACGAATCCGTAAACAGTGGAATCATTTACATTTTCTTTTCGCTCAAAAATATCTGCCGCCTCCTCCTCCCTGTGTTCGTGCTCGCTTGGCGGCAAAATGTCATTTTATAGAATTCTATATCTGGTTTGTAGAATTCTAAATCAGTGTAAAGGAATAGAAATGAAGGCAATTTTTTCCTTTTATGTGGGATGGGGGGGGCTAAGGGTGAGTGCCCCCAAAAAGTGACCCCTCCGCAGATAAACAAGGTCTCCAAGGCTCATTGATGTCATTTTTCGTTTTTTTTTTATATATATAAATTTTGAAAAGATTGTATAGTGTGTAAGATGCGTGTAAGTGTGTGTTTGAGAAAATGCTGGACTGTTCACAGGGTAGATGAAACACGAAAAAAGATCAGCTAAGGAGGACGGTGACAAAAGAAACGGGAGTTCCACTACTCCCTGTCTCCTGCCTAACATCCCCCCCCACCCCGACCTCCGAAGTACTTCCCTGGTCGATCGGTGTCTACAATCTTCTCCTTGGAAATAACGTAGATTAAACGAAATTAAATAAGGAATAAAACATATTCATGACACTTTCTACTTCTCAAAATCATTTGAAAAGCTTTCGCTCTACCAAATTCTTATTTGTGGACATCTAATCAGTTTGGCATTCAACCGATTTACGCATCTATACGTTGAAGGAAACTGTATTTAAATACACTGACAGTAATTCAACCATTTATAGCTGTTTCTTAGATATAATCAAGGCATATGATAGTGAACCACGTTATTTTATTTAAAAAGGTAGAGGACAAGGAGATTCCTTTGTACATATTATACTGAAATTTTGTTACACAATGGGGCAATATTGTCCGAGTGTCTTAGTTCTTCATAGAAAGTTAGACAATATAATTTAAGGATAAATAACCGAAGATAGGATATTAATAAGTCCCTCTGTTTAAAAGCCTGGATTGTCCTCTTAAAAATTATATTATTTTTAATATTATGAAACTAATGTTATACAATTTCATCCCAGAATCTTTAATCAGTCAGTTAATATTAGTTTCCAATTGAGAGGTGAATCAATGGAGTAAGTACAAGAATTTAAGTATTTGGGACAAATTGTCACCAGCTCCTTGAGTGATAACTCAGACATAAAAAAACAATAGCGAACTTTTATGCTAACTCAGACATGACTACAAAGAACGTCAGATTCTGTACGAGCGAAGCTAAAGAAATACACGCTTTTTCGTACCTTCTGCACTAGTATATATGGGCAGCAACTTTGGCTTAACTATAATAAAGTTCTGGTAGACCCCCTTAATTTACTTTATAACAGATATTTTAGACTGCTACATAAGTTATCTCCAAGATGCACAGCTTCGCAAATATTTTCAAACTACAATGTCCCGAGCTTTCCTGAGGTAACAATATGTGTTCAGTTTGTTGGTATTGGTCTCTTCCCAACCTTGGTCATTCCCATTTCACTCTTCGATCACGAGTGAGAAATCCGTGACTGAGATCCTCGAAGGAGGAAATTTTCAAATCGATCCATTTCTATTTCCCCTGAAGGATTTCCCACTAAGTTACATTTTCATAGGAAATAACCCTCGAGCTCGGAATCACCTCGCGGTCTCATTTTACCCTTTTCCAAATCAGAAATTTTTTACAAATTTGGAATCCCGACTTCAAATATTTCCACTTGCGGAACGCGAATAAGAACGAGGAGGCCATTAAGTTGAGAGAAATCGGTTTATCTTAGTTTGTTATATTATAGCACTGTGATGGCATAATTAGCCTTTGAGATAATTCCTTCATTGTAATATTTTAAGCGAGGCTGCACACTGCGCGCAGACTAGGATGGAACAAATAAATTCTGGTTTAAGAGTATTTAGTGCGGTTCTATACCTAATTTCATGTTCTTAATGTAGTTTTGGTTTCAGTAATAAACACTATATCGCTCGTCATGATATTTTTGCATGACCTTTTACAGGAATCACGAGCTTTAATCCCTTCTAGACTTAAGAACTGCTACGAGATGCAGCTTTTTCTTCATAAACAACGTCTTAATTCTTAATATAATGAATTAACAGAAAGACCTCTAAAATACGCACGCCCTTCTTTCAGATAATCAATACCACAAATTCTCTGGGCTCCTGAGAACAGTCACGAAATAAGCCTTTTCTTCAGATCCTCAGTAGAAACGAAAAGAGTGCAAATAATAATGGGAGTGTGTGTGTGTGGTGCTTTTGTGTGTGCATATCCTTCACCATGGTTTGCTCTTTCTAACTTTAAAATATTCTCTCTCTCTCTCTCTCTCTCTCTCTCTCTCTCTCTCTTTCTCTCTCTCTCTCTCTCTCTCTCTATATATATATATATATATATATATATATATAATTATAAAAACAGTGTCGTGCACAGATTGTACAATCTTAACACTTTTTCTTATATTAGAAAATAAAACATTTTAAATATTTACTTTCGCTTCTATTCTATAACGTTTTAATTAAAAAAATCGAAATTTTTCTTTAATAAATTAAAAACTTCTAAGATCAAACGGTAATTACGTCAAAACTTAAAATTACCGAAGGCGTGTCTAAATTCGTTAATTATTACGTCATTATTTATTATACTGTATATTATAAAATATTATAATAAATTCGCAAATAATAATACTAATACTAATGATAATAATAATAATAATGATAATAATTATAATAATAATTATTATAATAATAATATTTTAGAAGGGGAAATAAGTAATGTCTCGCATGAGTACCAACTATGTCGATTCTGTTAGAATAGTGCCACCATATCTTGGTTCTGCGACTAATTAAATTTCATTTACGTGCCATCCACTTTAAAATGAGTATAAGGGGGACCCAACCTTTAGTATGGTCAGTCTGCGCTAAAGATTTTCAGGAGGGAATGTAAAGTATGAAAAATATTTATATCGGCAATTGAGTGACAGGATGATTCCAAATAGCTTTTAAAAGGGCTTCGTGATTTAGGAGACTCTCTCTCTCTCTCTCCTCTCTCTCTCTCTCTCTATATATATATATATATATATATATATATATAGAGAGAGAGAGAGAGAGAGAGAGAGAGAGAGAGAGAGAAAGCACCCAACACTGTACAAATAGTGATATGAATTCAGTAAAGGAATTTACTAATTATAATTCATTCTCTGTGGAAATAAGATCCAAATTATGCAAGTCTTTCAAGAAACGTCTTTACAAAAAAATATAATTGTGCCTCAGTCAAATTTTGGAAAGTGTAATTGAAGTTTCTGGGTTTTCTGTTGTTGTTGTCGTTGCTTTTGTTCTTGAGTTCAGGTTGAAATTCATAATCAGGTGTTTTTTTAAATATATTCATGAATATTATCTGGAAAAATTATAGAATCAACGTTTTAATTGTTGATAAAAGCCATTAATTTACTGTATGAAATATTAGATGTAGTTTCCTAGCTTTAACAGTAATGTGTTTTTCTATCTCCAAATATGAAATATGGATCCAAAGCGCACTAATTTGCATGAGGTAAAACTTACTATATAACAATGTTAAACAAAGAAGGCTACAGTCACTGGGAAATTTAGTGAAAATACGAAGAACAGATATACAATAATGACTCTGTATAAACTTGCATAGCCTAATGAGGCTGCAGTTTTTGAAATACATTTGGTGCTGATAAAATAAGTATTATTGTTAACTCACTTTGGGCGTCGGTCGAAAGAAAAAGTGTTAAGATGCCGTACGGTCCATAACTTTTAAACTGCGACTGACAGTTGAATGACAGCAGTACCCAATCTAAGAATGCCCATCGCTTCCGTAAATGATAGCCAACTTGTTGTCTGAACTTAAAATAATGATTATCTCTAAACGAGTGTCCTGCTTTTTGGCGTATATTTCAAATGATGATACGATAAAGGGTGTGCAAGAAAGGATGCGTGTAATGGTGAGGTATAATATCTAAGTGCTGGAAGATAGTGCAATTTACCAAAATAAACCAAAATAAAAAGATGGAAAATAAGCCAGAATAAACTTCAGAAAAATAAATATTTTTCTGAAGTAAAATAAAGAGAAACCCGAAAAAGATAGAGTTTTTTAAAATAAAAATGACCAACATATACAAGAATAAAAAAAAAGGTGGAACATAAGAGTGACAACCTTTCTCGCGCGGGTTCAGAGTTTTAAAAGAAAGAGGGAAGATAGACAATGAGTAACGGCTGATAAAAAGTTGAGTTGGGCGGTAAACGCATGTGGTTGTCTTGAAAATGATAAACATCAAATTGGCTGTCCAGCCATCCCATAGTCATGTTTTTTAATACCGGAAAAACAAAACAAAAAAAACGCGAGTAAATATGTGCGTGTATCTGCTTGTATTTGTGTACGTTTGTGTGTATACACTCAAATTTCTACGTGCATATACATAGGCCTACATATATACAGTCAAGCATTACCCTTCTCGCTCTCTTTCCCCTCTCGTACAAAAAAAACAAAAACTAAACTAAATTTTAAGTAAAAATTTTTAAACTTAAAATATTAAGTCCAAACTAAAAAAATTAAAAAAAAATAATTATTAAACGTAGAAATTAATTCTTAAATTAAAATTTAAAATTTTAAGAAATTAAAATTTAAAAATTTAAAAATTAAAGTAACTCATTATATTCAAAGCGTATTTTGTCGTTTGGTTCCTACTTGTACGTGTCCATTGGCATTAATTTGGATCATCTGCTTGGATAACAATCTTTCAGGCTATGGCATTGTTGAACTTTGTGGACCACCCCTTCGTCAGATCGTCCGAAATAATCAGACATCCATAACCCACAGATCGGAAAGTGGTCAACAGGATATATATATATATATATATATATATATATATATATATATGTGTGTGTGTGTGTGTGTGTGTGTGTGTGTGTGTATTCAAATCTCTATAATTGAATGTATGTAAGTAAAAATCCATGCAGCAATTCAATTACTGTATGCATGATAAACCTTTAGAATACCGACGACATATTCATTGTTTTAAGATTAAATTCAAAAAAGTTAAACTATATATATATATATATATATATATATATATATATATATATATATATATATAATAATTAGCGATGCATTCACAGTTTAAGTGGAAGTATGAATAGATAAACATCTCTTTACATAGAGCACTATTCCGCCCATACGTCCATTTCAGGGCACGAGCAGCTCGCAGCGGCACTGTCAAAAAATATGGGGGTCAAAGTACTGACGAGGCTTTCGTACGTGGTTCATCGACACTGAAAGTAACAATGCTCCGTATTAGCCAAGTCCAAAGAACATCCAAATTCATATTCGTTTTCGCGCACTTTTCGTTAGTTTGTATTGCAGACATCTCCAGTTATTATCAGTCCTGGTGCATAATTCTTCAGGAGCAAGATGCACCGCAATTTTGCGTTTTTTTTTCCCAAAGCAGCACAAATTTACCTGTATCAATCACAGTCACACTCGTACTATCTTAGGCTTGCTCTACACAAACTGGACCAAAACTCAACCCTCAATCGCAAACCGTCCATATATATATATATATATATATATATATATATATATATATATATATATATATTATATATATATATATATGTATGTTATAATGTTATAATGTTATAATGTTCCAGACCAACAAAGGCCCTAGGATCCACTCATGGCTGGTCTACCTAACTGTGTTCGTAATCGTGTATTGTGTATGTCCTCCGTGGTGGCGGAGGGGACCTACAATTTTACGTGGGTTCCGAACCACAAGAACATAAGAAACCTATTTAAAAACTGCCGGTAAATTGGCAACGACCAATTTTTACGAAACTAAATAATTATCAATTTAAAAATAATTAATTATCGGTTTAAAACTAAAGATAGAATCTCTCGGTCCAGAGGAGCAAGTCATAATAGACTACTATCCACAAATATGTTACATTCTATATCTATTTATAACGGACATGCAAATATATCAGATCCAAAGAATCCAGTCAATTTCATTACGGTATCCATCAAGTCACGGTCCATATCGATTGCGGACCAAGTCAAAATTTACAACCATATACATTATCAATTTAAAAATTATTAATTATCGATTTAAAACTAAAGATAGAATCTCTCGATCCAGAGGATCAAGTCATAATAGACTACTATCCACAAATATGTTACACTCTATATCTATTATATAACGGACATGCAAATATATCAGATCCAAAGAATCCAGTCAATTTCATTACGGTATCCATCAAGTCACGGTTCATATCGATTGCGGACCAAGTCAAATTTACAACCATATACATTACAATATATACACATACGAGGAAAAGTGTAGGTGTGGCTGTAAAGACTGTACAGTAATGTAGAAATGTGTGTGCACCCATTATGGGTCTCCCATTTAAAGGTGTTTGTGGGGCAAGTGAAGATCATGAGTTTTTCAATACCTCACAGTACTATGGGGGGCACCGCTCGGCAGAGGAATCTCTTTAAATGGGGTGTGTAAGGACAGAGAGTATCCCCTAACCCAAGACGCTGCCTCCCTATATCCCACAACACTTGTGTTGAGCTGTGGGATCTATCCCCACAAAGCCTTAATTTTACTACCTTAAACTATACCCTTTCTATCAACATGCGCGTCCAATCGATTCTTAAACATGTTTATAGACGTGCTACTAATTACTTCTACCGGCTTCTAATGATGATCATTATTGAAGTTTATACCATCATTTTAAATGAAGCCAGTAGTTAAGTACTACTACTGAAATTAATCAGCACATCTAATATCAACTATGAACCAAGATTTAATTGGGGTCATGGGAGCTGTATACATTATATTTTAACTCTAATAGAATTGACAACACACTGCTCAGCAACTCTTCCAACCAATAACGGTGGACATTTTGTGCTCCACAGTTTTAACTTTGTGGTGCTAAATTCTTCCCAAGAAGATTTCTGTATTGAATTTTAGACATATTTCTAGTGAAAATAAAAGAAAGAGAAGAAACAGAGTCCATATTAGAGCAATTTAGCAGAGAGGAGGGCAATTCATTTTCAGAACTCCAACAAAGAGAGCAAGACAAAATTGCATATTTGTTTATAAAGATTTGTTTATGAAAAACGTCTGAAAAGGTACAGTAGCTAGAACAACGTGAAAAAAGTGTTAGCAGCTGACGAGGAAGCTTCTAAACAGTGGCTGCATCCTCCAGCGCAGGACACGTCAACGCGAAGAAGCGACGTCAAACCAAAACATCAACGCGCTGGTGGCCAAACTTCCTCAAATCTCCGTGCAGCGGGCTGTCTACGGTTGGCCAGACTGGCAGTCGACGGCCTGTTGCGTGGCACGGTCAGAGTGCCGATCGGCTCCCGGGGCCGGACCTATTCTCAGCGTGCTATTTTTTCAATTACAGGGAACAATTGCGTGCTCCCCGAACTACTCTTACTCTCTGGCGACATTAAGACTAATCCAGGCCCCACTACAACTTACACATGTCACCATACACAAAGACATAGACACAATAGTACCATGAGACACATACAGAAGTATAATATTAACATATTACAGTACAACGTAGATGGCCTCACAAACAAAATCATGCAGCTTAGGGAATTCGTACACAAACAAAACATTCACATAGCACTTATACAAGAAACAAAACTAAAACGCACACACAAAACACCCACCATCCCTGACTTCACGGCGATCCGTCAAGATCGTACTGGGGGTAACGGGGGTGGACTCATCACTTACATACGTAAAAGCATTAGCTACACTGATGCTACCCAAAACATTACAAACACAATCCAAGCAGATAACACGATAGAAATACAGGCAGTTAACATTAAAACACGCGCAAAACACAACACCACACTAATCAACATTTACATCTCACCAGATAGTTCACCTCAGGTGCCAGCCAATTACAATCCACAGTTACACAATCTTGCCTCTCTCACTAATGTCATCTTAGGAGGAGACTTCAACGCCAAAGACACTAGTTGGTACCTGCACAACCAAAACAACACCAGAGGCGCCAACATAGCCACACAACTAAACAGTCTCTTCATTCTTAACAATACAGAAGAACATACACACATACCACATCAAGCAGGATACTCAAACTCCTCCCCAGACATAACGTTCTGTTCCCCCTCACTAGCAACACATACACAATGGAGAACAGAAAAACAACTGTCATCAGACCACCTGCCCATCATCATTACAACACATTCTACACTCTGCCCCAACAGCCTTAGGCACACTTACAGAAATTACAAGAAAGCTGATTGGGAACAGTTCAAAATACAGACTGAGGAACAATTCACCACATTAAACAGCACACCCATCATAAACATCGATACAACACTCAAGACATTTAATCAGATTATCAATAATGCAAACAAATACATACCCAAGGGCAACATTAGGAAATACAACCCAAATTACACTAGAGAAATAGCCCACCTCATAAGGCAACGTAACAACCTCAAATATAACACACAAACACCACACACAGAAGCCATAAAACAGCAGATACAACAGCTCAACACAGAAATAAACAACAAACTCAAAGAAAAACAAACAGAAACATTCAGGGAATTCATAACAACACTAAACCACTCCACAGATACATACAGGCTATACAAGACTATAAACAGCATTACCCACTCTAACAGCGGTATTCACACCTCACACGCGGCTATCTGTCGCAGCCAAAATAATATCCCAACATACACACAACAAGCTAACATTCTAGTTAATCACTACGCAAAGATAAGTCACTTAAACAGAGACAACAACCAGAAACATGCAGACAGACAAACAGCCAGACACAAGAAACCTACAGACTCGACATGACCATTACACCCTTCAATACAGACCAGACCACCAAGATCATCAAAAACATTAAGAATTCGAAGGCTACTGGACCAGACAACATATCTAACATACACCTTAAACACTTGGGCCCACAAGGAATATTAGCTCTCACAAATATCAGCACATATTCATACCAACACTGTATTATTCCTGACATATGGAAACAAGGTAAAATTATTACACTACTCAAACCAAACAAAAATCCAACAGAACCAGCTTCCTATAGACCCATTACTTTACTATGCACACCTTCCAAAGTAACAGAAAGACTAATCTTACAAATCACCAACCCACACATACCACTATCGCCTACTCAACATGGATTCAGACCTCACCACTCAACCACGACATTACTCACTAACCTCACGCAGCACATCATGGATGGCATCAACTCCAGAAGACCAGCTCAACGTACACTATTAGCAACAATAGACATTAGTAAAGCATTTGATGCTATCCCACGCTTCCCTCTCATAAACAAAATACTCAACACAAACATGCACAATAACACCAAAAGGTGGCTGAGCAACTATCTCTCAGGAAGATACTCACATGTCACATTTAATGGCAAGTCATCCAAAAACAAGCTTTTTCCGAACGGGGTCCCTCAAGGCTCTGTTCTCTCACCAACACTCTTCAACTTATACATGCATGACATTCCAACACCCATAGATAACAAGCTTACCTTATCATCATATGCAGATGATATCACTCTAACATCCACCCACAACAACATCGACACGCTACAAATAACCTACAAACATACATAAACAGTATACAAGACTGGCTCACACACAATAGACTCAAAGTAGCGCCCACAAAATCAACCATCACCTTGCTTACAAGCAACACAAAAAACACCAGGTAATTCCACAGCTTACACTAAACAACATCAACATTCCACACACTCACAGAACCAAAATACTTGGTGTCACATACAACACATCATTATCTTTTGCAAACCACATTCAGGACATTAAAACCAAATGTACGTCAAGACTTAACACGCTTAGGGTACTAACAGGCACAAACTTTGGACACCAGCAGGAAACAACATCACTCATATACAAACAATATATTCGCTCAGTTATGGACTATGCTAGCCCATGCTGGGCACCCATTATCTCAAACACACACATAAACACCTTACAAACAATACAAAACAACGCACTTCGTATCATTACAGGATGCACTCAAACAACACCAATAGAACACCTGCACACAGAAACAAAAATACTAAAAGTTAGGGAACATTTAGACATGAGGGGAACACAATTCATGGCAGCAGCGACAACTAACCCACAACACCCTTGCCACTACATGTACAATCATGCACCAACACCTCGCACCATTAAGGTAACACCAGAGAGATATTATAACGAAATACTCCATTCCATACCACGCCCCACAGACATCACACAGTACAGAAAACACATACACACACACCTAACCCACAAAGCACTGACACGACTCGGTCCGAATGCGGTCCTAGGTGCGAAGCCGCCACCCATTAACAGGTCAGAGATCAGCCTGAGCAGATCGGATCGAGTTAACTTAGTACGATTCCGATGTGGACATCACCCAAACTTACGGACATATAAACACAGACTAGACAACTCCATAGACGACACCTGCCACCTGTGCCAAGACACACCACAAACAATTGAACACATTATGACGGACTGTACCGCTCTAGCACAACAACGAACACAACACAACATCACTAGTGCGCTGAACCTCTGGTCCACTCCGGAGAGGGCGATCGGTTACCTGCGTGCCGCCGGCTTGCTCGATCAGGGTGGGCTGATCGGCTAAACAACAACAACAACAACCGGCAAACTATTCCAGCTATTTACTATTCTATGCGTAAAAAAGTTTTTCGCAACTGCTGTCTCGAACCTTCTACTTGTCAACTTACACCCGTTATTTCTAGTCCTATTATATTGAGATATTTCGAAAAAGCTATCTCTATCTACGTTATCAAACCCATTCATAATTTTGAAAACCTGGATTAGATCACCCCTTAACCTCCTAGTCTCGAGTGTAGTCAATTTTAACTCTTTAAGCCTATCCTCGTACGACTTTGACCTAAGAGACGGAATCATCTTAGTTGCTCGTCTTTGAACTCTTTCGATTTTGTCTATATCTTTGCGCATATGCGGATTCCAAAATTGGACCGCGTACTCCAAATGGGGTCTAACTAATGATTTATAAAGAGGAACTATAATATCGCGCGATTTGTACTCAAAATTTCGAGCTATAAAACCTAACACTTTGTTCGCCTTATTGACCGCCGCTGTACTTTGTTTCGCTACTTTTAAATCACCAGTGACTATAACTCCTAAATCTTTTTCCTGCTCTACGCTTGTTAAATCTTTCCCTGACATACTATACGCAAAATTACCGTTACGCGAACCTATATGCATAATTTTGCACTTATCCACGTTAAATCTCATTTGCCATGTGACTGACCAATCAACGATTTTATTCAGATCTTCCTGAATTTTACCTCTATCTTCGTCATTAATCGCCCTACCACCCAGCTTCGTGTCATCCGCAAACTTTGAAACTGTACTGACTAGGCCGACATCTAAATCGTTAATATATATAAGAAAAAGCAAGGGGCCCAATACAGAACCCTGAGGAACGCTACTCGCTACATTAGCCCAACACGACTCCGCTCCATGAACGACCACCCTCTGTTTCCTGCCCCGCAACCATTCTTCTAGCCAATTTATTACTACACCCCTGATTCCATGAGCCTTAGTTTTTTCAATCAGTCTTTTGTGCGGCACGGTGTCAAACGCTTTTTGAAAATCTAAATACACTACATCAACCGCCCGATGTCTATCGTAAACGTTAACCACGCTTTGGAAAAATTCTAAAAGATTAGTTAAGCAAGATTTGTTTCGCCTAAAACCGTGCTGCGTATTTCTGACCAGATTATGCACTTCTAAGTGTTCGACTATACGATCCCTAATTATTGATTCCAGTAGCTTACCTACAACAGACGTTAAACTGATTGGCCTATAATTTCCCGCCGCACCTTTATCGCCTTTCTTAAAGATAGGTGTTACACGTTTGCTAACTTGAAATTATCTGGTACGCACCCCTCAGAAATAGACGCATTAAAAATCTTTGTTAGCGGCACAACAATGCTATCTTTTAATTCTTTTAGTTGTATGGGATATATGGAATCCGGACCCGGTGATTTACGCGTTTTCATTTTATCAATATAGCGCATTACTTCCCCTTCACTAACGACAATATTATCCAAAATATTACCATTATCAAAAGGTATTATGTCTATGACCGTAGGGATATTCGTTACATCTTCTATAGTAAAAACTGACAAAAAATTCGTTTAGCAAGGTAGCCATTTCCTTGTTTTCAGAGACTAGATCTCCATTTCCATTTTTTAATGGACCTAAGACACTTTTTACTGGATTTCTATTATTGACGTATTGAAAGAATCGCTTGGGATTTTCTTTACCGTCACGAGCTATGGAGATTTCAAATTCGCGTTTTGACTTTTTTTACACTTACACTTTTAGCTTCACGCCTTAGAGATATGTAGTTGTTTCGTAACAACAGATTATCTTTATCGCACTTGTATAGCCTATAAACCCTCTCTCTACTCTTTATAATGTCTCCTACTCTAGAAGTAAACCACAAGGGCTTGTTGTTTACTTTCGCACGCTTAATTTTGTACTGTACACATTCCTCATTTATAGTCCTAAATACCGTTACGAACGATTCCCACATTAGTTTTGCGTTGGAGTTCCCCATTACTTTTCCCAATTGACGTGTGAAAATTTATTTCGAAATTTACTAAAGTCTGCGTGCTGGAAGCTAGGAATTTTAGTCGAGTTAGTTGGTTTCGAGTGACTTACTGAGAGGACAAACTCTACCATATTGTGATCGCTATTGCTCAACGGTTCTATTACTTGAAGATCAGTAATTAGCCTATCATCCGTAGTTATTACTAAATCTAAAATACTGTCCAACCTCGTAGGTTCCCCAACCTTTTGAATAAGAAAGCTATCCTCGAGAAAATTAACTAAACGATTACCTTCCGCGTCTCCCTGCATTGTACCAAAATTAAAATTAGAAAGAGGACGTGAAAAAGAGAGAGAAAAAAAAATGTCCTCGCCTTCAGTATACGAATTGCAAATGTAAAACTAGCTACATGCAATGTTTATAATAAAACGGACAATTACGATTTTAATGTAATAACATTTCCCTTTAAAGGGTAGTTTAATAATATATGGGATTATGCACATATATATATATATATTATTATAATCAACACTGAAAATTCCTATAATGCGCGACTTTTGCGCCACCCTGTATATGGACTATGCACCATACTACTGGTCAGCGTTACCCAAAGACAGACACTAGCTTTTATTATTAGTAATGCTCGCGTTAAATAGTTATTTAGAGAAGAATCTTTATTGTTTGTTGGGTTTGGGTTTGTAAGTCTTGCATATTTTGTAAACAAATTTAAACATGTTATTTTCAACTAAAAATTATATAAACCTTTAATTAATCTTTCTATAAGTTGTACCAGCGGTTTCTTTAGTCGTACATGAAGTCTAACTCGTCATTAACGCCATAGTAGTTAATAAAATTTGAGAAACTAAATAATATCACTTTTCGACTGACATCCTTATGAATTTGTATTTTTCTAATGCGTGTAGATATCGGTAGATGCTAACTTGGTCCTTGAACGCTTGCAAACAATAAATAAGTTATATATAGTATATATCTGGTTACGAGAACAGGAGGAGAATGGAAACCAATTCTCTCCTCCATCAAATCCCTCAAATTTAACTTGCCCTATCTTTTTATTTATGTCAAAATGGTACCTTTCGATTGCGTTAATTCTTTTTAGAGTGTAGCGAAACGGTGTCTATTTGCACAATGTCGACATACATTAGGTCGATCTGCACAATGTCGCCATGCATAATGTCGACACCAAGGTTTCTGAAATTGCATAATGTCGAAAAGTTGGACCTTATGCATGTCAAATTCATGTCAAATTCATGTCAAATTAGTTTAAAGTATGTAAAGTTAATTTCGATTTGACTACGTTAGGTTACATTATTTCCGGTTAGGTTACGTTAAGTTAGGTTAAGTCTGGTTATGTTATACTTATCATTTGATTGAAAATGTAAACTGTATGTGGGTTCGTCACTCTCAAAACTTAAAATATGGAATAACCTTTTCATTTTCATGTGAAATTCACATACATGCTTGCACAAAATATGCACAAGGTCCATCTGGAATAAAAGAGACTTAACTAAGGTTAAACGTCGACATTATAAAATTCAGTTTTGTTCATGCAGTCCCTTTTAGGCTCTAATACGGTACAAGTCTATTTGTGAGTTTAACTAATCTAACCTAAACAAACTAACCTAAACTAATATAACATTTCGTAATATATACAAGTAAAAGGATCTCTTCCATTTGGCACAAACAAAATTATAGGAAATTAACACATTTTGGTTCGTACGAGTAAATTAAATTATAGCGTAAACACTATATATATATATATATATATATAACCTTAAACCTTTGGTTAGCTTCCGCCCGAATTGTTCATTCTGACGAAGGTCAAGCTTTTCACTCCACCTTAGACCTACAGTTTAACGTGGAATCCGAACCACGCCCCATCAGCAGTCCAGCGTCTTAACCACTAGGCCGCCTAGGGTACCCATTTATCTACCAACCACTTTCTTTATTGTGTGGAAGGATGAACAGCTGGGTTTTGCTGCGCGCCGGCTGCCGTCGGGTCTCGAACCCGGGCCGATGGATTCGTAGTCAGCGACGCTAACCACTACACCACCAGGGCGCATAGTCGTACATATATATATATATATATATCAGGTGTTTTTATTGCATTTTCAGTCGTTTCAGCGAAAAGTGCCAGTCGTTCATTTAATTTCAAAATTAGCTCTTTAGGTGTAGCTATTTCATTTTTACAGTCTTTAATCAATAATGCATTCCAAGTTGTAAACGTTCGCGAGCGATAGCTCGTAATAACTTTTATAGTTGATTCTAATAGCAAAGAATCCTCAAAGAAGTTTCTAAAGAATTGAAATTTGATAGCATTTAGTCGATAAATTTACTAAATATTCTACATATAAAAAGACAAATGAAATATCCCAAAAAATCAATACCAAACAGAGTATAAAATCTTCCAAATTTTTACAGTTTTTTTAATAGTGCGATCCATTTGGCAATCGGAAGATCCAAATTTTTAGTTATATTTGTACTTATCTTTTGTGAAGTGGATCATTTACAAAATATAATATAAATTTAAGTTAATAAAGTATATTTTTGCACTTAAGGACATCGGCAATTTTCAGATGAAGGTATCTTCGGTTTAAAAACGAAATTAGGAACCGAAGCTGAGAGCGACGATGAATCTATAGAAAGCTTTCAGCCACAGAAAATTCAATGAAGCGAGGCCCAAGCGCGCTAGTAATCATGGTAGGCCCAAGTGGTGTAATTTTTAAGTCATTTTTTGGTCATTTTTTGAAGTCGTGAAGGTCCAAGGAAGTAGGAAAAGAAGTGGAGAAATTCAATGAAACAAGTTTCATTCATTTTCTGTGATATATATATATATATATATATATATATATAAAATTTCTTCGGTACAGCTTATAACAATTCTTGCAATAACAGTTAATGATACAAATTAATGTCAATAATAAGCAAAATGCGAGGTAACAATTATATAATAATAATAATAGCAGCAAGGTTACAAGATACAATCACTTAAGTTCAGTTACATATGCGAAATATATGTAATATACACGACACGAAATTGCAGGCGAAATAAATGAATGGTAAGGACGTCAAGAAAAAAGGTTGAAGAAATAATTCGCGAAGATGAAACAGCGAGAGTATTTGAGGTTGTGCGGAGGCGCGGCGAATAATTAACTAACGAGAGATGCTCTCCCTGGACTCTGCGTTCGTTTTTCTTCTGATGTCCTTTGAGAGAAAACCTTTGGGGGCGGGGGGTTAACACGGAAATGGTTAATGACTCCGGTGAGTATTTCTCTGAGCCGAAGTTCCCACTTCTACAGTAGTTCCTTTACTGTTAAACGGTCGCGTTCACGCGCGCAAAGCTCTTCTAATTTCTTCTTATTTGTCGACGTCGGCTTTTCGCTCAAGTTGTAAAACTTCAGTGATCATATTCAAACCTTCGGGAGACCTTTCTTAATTACTGTTGGTACGACTCATATATATATATATATATATATATATATATATATATATATATACACAGGGTGTCCCATAAGTCCGGTATCATAGGAAAAATAATAAAAAAAGGCAAAACAAAAGCTTTTATTTACAAAACGTGCTCAATATGTCCACCATTGATTTCATTACACAAATTCAGACGTGATACCCAGTCAGCAAGCACACGGTGAATGATGTCAGGAGTAATGGTGTTACATGCCCCAATAATGCGCTGCCGCAAATGTTCAACACTCCTAATTTTCTCTGCGTATACCAGCGCTTTCAAGTGGCCCCAGAGATAAAAATCTAGTGGCGTGAGATCCGGGCTTCTAGCTGGCCATTCAATAGGCCCTCGACGCCCTATCCAATGACCAGGGAATTGTTGGTACAGGTATTCCCTTACTTGGGTGCTGTAATGTGCAGGAGCGCCGTCTTGCTGGAACCATGTTGGAAAATTTCCTTCTTCGTTCAAGACACTGGGAAATGCTTCTTCCTTGAGCATACGTAGGTAGGTGCCTCCAGTGACATGTTCATCGAAAAAGAGGGGGCCTATGATGCGATCCTTCCAAATGCCACACCATACCATCACCCGAGATGCACCTTGTTCCTTTGAAGAGGTATACCAGTGAGGGTTGTTTTGAGACCAGTAGCGGGTGTTCTGTCGATTTACCTCACCATTTCCATAAAAAACAGCCTCGTCACTGAACAGAATGGTGGACGGGAAATTGGCATCCCGAGCATATTGTTCCGTAGCCCATTCACAAAATTCCATCCGCCGGTCGGGATCATCTTCGCTTAATTTCTGTAGGATCTGAAGTTTATATGGATGCCATTTGTGAGCCTGAAGAATGCGATGGATGCTACTTTTCGACACTCCTGTCTCGGCGGACAACCGCCGAAGAGACTTATTGGCTCGCGGTCTGGATGCAGTCTGTTAAATTCAGCAGCGGCCTCTCTTTGACTCCGATTTCTTATGAGTAGAATTATCTGGATTCGTTCTTCCTTGCTCACAGACATTATGGCCTGTAGAAATAGAAAAAATGAATTTCTCCTATGATGCCGGACTTATGGGACACCCTGTATATATATATATATATATATTATATATATATATATATATATATATATTAGTGTTGCTGACTACGAATCCATCGGGCACGGTTTTGATTCCCGGCGAAAACAGACGGTGCGCAGCTCACACAGCTATTCATCCTTCCATTGTCTGGTAGATAAGTGGGTACCCTGGATAGTCTAGCGGTTAAGATGCGTGCTACTGATCGGGAAGTCGTGAGATCGAGTTCGGGGAGTACTTTGTAAGTTCGGGTTTCCTTGAAGAGTTATATAATATAATATTTATTATTTTATAATGTAATTTACTACAAATTACTTCTTTTGCATTAAGCACAAATTCTATTCAGAGATTAAATTAGAATTAATCACATACGCATCATTACTTGCCCTTTCAAGTGTCAAAATAATTAGGGAAACTCATTCTAAATTTTAGCTCAGAAAAGGATTATCAGATGAAAAACGCGGCAACTGCAAAGAGAGAGAGAGAGAGAGAGAGAGAGAGAGAGAGAGAGAGAGAGAGAGAGAGAGAGAGAGGGGGGGGGGGGGACTGTACTGCAATCTATTCGGTGTCCCATAAGTCCGGTCTCGTAGGAAAATTTATTTTAAATTAAACTTACAAAAGTAGAACTAAAACAATGTTCAAATTGATGTCTTGTTTTGGGACTTTTTTTTGGTTGCAGGTAGAATAAACGCAATAGCTAATATAGAAGCGAGTTACATTTCTCAGGAAAAGAAACAATTTCCAACTTTTCCCGAGGAGTGTAACTCACTTGCATATTAGCCAATGCTCGTTATTCTACCTGCAACAAAAAAAAAAGGTCCCAAAACAAGACATAATTTGAACATTTGTTGTTTTAATGTATTAATTTTGTAAATTTAATTTAAAATAAATTTTCCTACGAGACCGGACTTATGGGACACCCTGTATATTACATGAGAGAAAATATCTAAAACTAATTAAACGTATTCGTATTGAATTATTAAGTATTTAACTGTTTTTTTTTGTAACTTTTATTTTGTACATTCTTCTAATGCCACGCTTCTCAAACTAGGGGGCGCGTAAATATTATTGGGGGTCGCAGAAACATTTGAAAATATTATTTTTTTCATAAATATACAGTGTTAGTACCTATTGCTTTTATGACATTGAGTGAAGGGTCGCGAAAAAATTTGTCTGATCCAAAGGGGTAGCAAGTGAAAAAAGTTTGAGAAGCCCTGTTCTAATGTAATAAATACACAAGTACACAAGCAGCAGCTTCTCAACAAAGCTGGAAAGTTACTTTTTAATAGTATCTCGTTACAGTTACAGTTATTTACCTATAAAAATAACGAGTTAGTTAAAAGTTACTGTACTGAGAAATGTAGTTCAATTAGGTTACAGTTACAAATAACAAGTAATGAAAGTACTTTCAAGTTACTTCAAGGTTACTTCAAGGTTACTTACGTTTCAAGGGTTTAAGGTTTTCACAAGGTCAAGAATTAGCTTTTGCAAATTAATTAATTAGCAATAAAGTTCTCTAATGCGTCCACTCTGTGTGTGTGTATATATATATATTATATATATATATATATTATATTGTGTGTATATAATTATTATTCACTGGAACAAATGACAGTTTCTTTGTCTCCTTAAAGTTACTCTAAATGAGCCAGAAAGAACTTTCATATTACGAGCACTCACCGTTCAAACTAATGGGCCTATTAACGGTTTAAAAAGAATTTACTCTTACAAATTTCACCTGTTCAAAGGTGTTTACATGTCATTAATGCCTTCTTTTCCGAGAATACCTTTTCTCCAGCACTAATAAAACCTCTCCACCGTGGCGCTGCTTGGGAGTCCCCTCGGAATAAGCAAAAGATTATAGAAAAATATTAATATACATGGCTACGCTATAGCTGTAACGTTCTTTCTTTGAAACTATGGTGTTTTCGTTAATTTCACAGCTATATCCGAAAATGGCATATTAATTACTTTATTATGCGCGAATTCCGTTACACCCTGTATATTGTTTATATATAAATAAGAAAATATGACATTATTTTTAAAGCATTATGTTTCGGACACCCTGTACTTTAATTATGTCATGAAATTAAATAAGGAGTTACTTTGCCAATAGCAAAATGTTAAGTATAGTAATTACTGTTGTATCTTGTGTGTATGTACAGTACAAAGACATTTATTAACTGATTATAATAAATACTTTAACATAGTCTATCATGGTTAGCTTGGGATTTTGAATATTGGGAGCAATCCAAGAATAAGCACCCCAAAGTCCCCAATCCAAGAAAAAGCACCCCAGTTCGACCTCAATCCAAATTAAAGGATTTTAACATCAACATTCCTCGAAAACTTTGTCGAGGTCATTGCTTGATCGCACTTAGCACACAGCATCACTTTTTTAATAGGATTTTTTCCCTTACACCAATTTATTACTGGCAATGGATCTTCAACCAATAATAGTAACACTTCAGTTTGAAAAGTTGATGCTGTCATCTTACCCTCAAATTTCTGAATGATTTTTACATTTCAGGACTTATTTATAAATATATCGAAACTTACGGGTAAAATTATTGAATGCCCGGTTAGGTTAATTGAATGCCAGGTTAGGTCAACTGTACGCCCTTGACGATTGGTTAAGTCGTGATATTTTAGTTAAAACTAACGAAAATATCACGACTTAACCTAACCATCGTCAAGGGCGTACAATTAACCTAACCGGGCATTCAATTAACCATTTTAGAGCAATTAACTCCATTTTAACCCCATTTTAGAGCAATCCAAGAATAACACCCTCGTTCGACCCCAATCCAAGAAAAAGCACCCTAAATTGATTTGTGGTGCTTATTCTTGGATTGCTCCGAATATTGCATACTTTCCTGTCCCTGATCGCGACTAAATGTTAAGAAGAAGAGTGAAAGGATTAGATATTCTCACAGGCAGTGTTTCGCAACCTGGAGGTCGCTTGTGCTTAGCCAAAAAATTAGTTTACATGGAAAAATCGAAGTCTATTTTTCCAGCGAAAATGACAAAATACAGTATTTAAAATCAGACAGACTATTTTCCTAAGTGGAAAACTCGTATTTATTACAGTTTTCAGTTGAAATTGTTTCTTAGTCGTTATCTTCATAACTGCTAGTCTATGTCTTCCAATGTCCCTGCTTTGCATTTGTTAATATTCTTATATTCGGTTGAATAAACTAAACGGACCTTTTCCAGTTTCTGTACCGTTTTTCATATAATTTATTTTTGAGAATATTTTTGTTAAACTAAAGAAAATATCACGACTTAACCTAACCAATTATCAAGAGCGTACAGTTGATCTATTAGTAAATAGTAAATACTATTCCAGAAACAAACAATGTTATAATTAATAAATAATAGATCAACTGTACGCCCTTGATAATTGGTTAGGTTAAGTCGTGATATTTTCGTTAGTTTTAACAAAAATATTCTCAAAAATAAATTATATGAAAAACGGTACACAAAGTGGAAAAGGTCCAACTAAACACGCGTAAAACATAGGTTCAGTTTCATTGCTTTGTTTTAATTGCAACCATCGATAAGAAGCCCATTTCACATAAGCATAAGGTTGCTTGTTGCCGGCTGTTTAATGTTATGCTCGGAAATGTGTGTTGAGCTAAGCTAAATGTTATTTTAGTTATGAAACTAAAATAACCGTAACTTACAAAGTTACAAGTTACTTTTGGAGAGTAATTACTGTAAATTAAGATGTAAATTACTTTCTTTCAAGAGTAGCTCAGTTATCATCAAGTTACTGAAAAAGTAACCATTACAATAACTCCTTTACTGTTCAGCTATAGGGTTGCCAGATTTTTTAAATGCCCATGCGGGACAAAAAATTTCTGAGGTTTTTTTAAGACCAATTTTTTTTTTTCAAATTGGAACTACATTTCTTCAACGGTTACAACAAACAAAATTAGAAAAATTTTATACAACAATATTTAACAATTAAACATCGTGAATAAATTGAAATTATTATACATAATATTGAAATTCTAAATTAATTCATCCCTAAAAAATTTGCTTAAAAAATATTTTTTTGCGGCACATTTTGTACGCGGTATTTTGACGCGGGATTTTTGGTTCAAATGCGGGACTGTCCCGTAAAATACGAGACGTCTGGCAACTCTATCCAGCTCTGTATCTTAATCGGTAAGTAAATAAATAAATAAATATCAAACAATGCTTGGAAGCTGCAAGTAACCACAATCCAACAGTGTTTCTACAAGCAAGTGTCACTAAATGATACGCAAAATTTTGATTCGTCTGAAAAGCACTTTTTGCCATTCGTTTGCAGTCGATATTTTTCTTTGCACCAGTATAGTAGTCTTCTCTTTTGCTTCGCATTTAACATTGGCTCATTTTTCAGTTTTCGTGACCGAAATCCCATTTCATGAAGGCGGCGTGTGTGTTAGTGCGGGGCTTCATGAGTGCAAATGGTGTGGAGTCACTTGCATTTGTAAAAAGACCTGTCAATAGTCACGTTTATCAAGAAATAGAATAAGTTATGTTGGAGTTTGCAGAACAGCTGTATGGCGGCTCGTACGTACATCATCTGCATGATTTGATGCTCATGAAATTGAAGTACTACTATGGCCAGCTAATTCTCCCGATCTTAATTCGATATAAAATCTTTGGAACATTGCTAAACAGAAAGTCCAGAAGCGTAAACCAGGAACACTTAATGAACTGGAGAGGTGTTTGATGACAACCTAACAATCGATAACTACAGAAGAATGCAAGAAGCTTGTCAACTCGATGTCACGTCGATTGGAGGCCGTAATCAGGGCTAAGAGTGGACCAACTAAATACTAAGATACAGCGTTAAAAAGTCTTTGATAAAGGTTTAATATCTTGGCAGTACTCGATAAACATAAGTGTTCCAAAAAAATAGAATAAATTCATTGACAAGATATTCTAGTATTTTGTCGTGTCGCTTTGCATTAACTTTTCACTATTTAATAAGGTTTTTGCTATATTTTAAATTTTTTCAAAAGTGGCACACAGAGGTGGCTTTTTATAATAATGATGTACAGATACTCGATATTCCTCATAAAAGTGTATAACTTGAAGGTATTATCAAGGTCATGAGCGCATTTGAAATGGTATTCTATTTTTTTGGTCCGGAGTTGTATACCAAAGATGGGTATACAAAAGAACACTCAAAAACGTATGAATTTGTTCTGGAAACGTAAACTTAAAAATAGTTTTTGGAAATATTTGAATTTTCAAAAAATATTTATAAATATTCCATACGTTTGACATTTTTATCATTCGATATTCCTCATTCAGAATTCAATTTCTGCCGAAGGAAATGCTGTTGGCAATGATGAGGTGATGATAGTGATGGAAAGTTTGGGAGGAAGGACTAACGTTGGAATGCCTGAGTCTGGGAGATAAGGGTGGTTGTCAGAATTCTTGCAATGTCTGCAGGTTATAAACAAAGCGAATTGCATATCTTAATTGCGAGTAGAATTCCATGCTGGGCATCTCAACCTTTGTTTTTACATGAAAGTAGCTAAAAGGCCCGTGGCCAACTTGGAGATATTGTGTATCATTTTTTGATAATAAAGAATAGTCTAAATCGAAATACAGTAGGTACTTCAATACATGTTATAGACGTTATTAATATAGTTATTCCAGTAAGACACACAGAAGAAACGCATCAAGAAATTAATGATAAATAAAATACATTTTTATTAATCTGAATTACGTATCACACAAATAATATGAATTTTGCTTAAATTAAGCAATCACTTTATTTCGGACTGTACCATCAATAAAGCTGAATTTACTAATTTCCAGCAGACAGATCGAACAATTGTTATATAAAATCAAAATTGCAATCAGAATTCCCACCCAAACATATATATATATATATATGCTGCAAACCCACAAGGAAAAAGAAAAACGATTCGAAGGCCTTTCGTGTATTCAAAGCTACACCTGGCCTTGGAATCGTTTTTCTTTTTCCTTGTGGGTTTGCAGCATTTATTCATTTCACGTGTTTTATTGTGAAATTCATCATATATATATATATATATATATATATATATATACATACACACACATACACATACATATATATATATATATATATATATATATATATATATATATATATATATATAGGGTGTCCCATAAGTCCGGCATCATAGGAAAAATTCATATTTTTCTATTTCTACAAACCATAATTTATGCTGGGGATGCCAATTTCCCGTCCACCATTCTGTTCAGTGACGAGGATGTTTTTTATGGAAATGGTGAGGTAAATCGACAGAACACCCACTACTGGTCTCAAACAACCCTCACTGGTATACCTCTTCAAAGGAACAAGGTGCATCTCGGGTGATGGTATGGTGTGGCATTTGGAAGGATCGCATCATGGGCCCCCTCTTTTTCGATGAACATGTCACTGGAGGCACCTACCTACGTATGCTCAAGGAAGAAGCATTTCCCAGTGTCTTGAACGAAGAAGGAAATTTCCCAACATGGTTCCAGCAAGACGGCGCTCCTGCACATTACAGCACCCAAGTAAGCGAATACCTGTACCAACAATTCCCTGGTCATTGGATAGGACGTCGAGGGCCTGTGGAATGGCCAGCTAGAAGCCCGGATCTCACGCCACTAGATTTTTATCTCTGGGGCCACTTGAAAGCGCTGGTATACGCAGAGAAAATTAGGAGTGTTGAACATTTGCGGCAGCGCATTATTGGGGCATGTAACACCATTACTCTTGACAACATTCACCGTGTGCTTGCTGACTGGGTATCACGTCTGAATTTGTGCATTGAAAACAATGGTGGACATATTGAGCACGTTCTGTAAATAAAAGATTTTGTTTTGCTTTTTTATTATTTTTCCTATGATGCCGGACTTATGGGACACCCTGTATATATATATATATATATATATTATATATTATATATATAGTGGAGCTAGTTTTAGCCGTTTAAGGTGATAATGATTTAATTGTATGCAACGATTGATTAAGGCAATGACTGATTGCTTTATAATGATAGGCTATTTGAGTAGATCCACCATACTATTGGAAGTGACCGAAATGGCAGCGAGGGTCACCAGCTTGATTTACGCTCAAGCAAATTAATATTAAGGTTTGAAAGACACCTTACTTTTGTAGTTTATTATGAAAATAAATCCGTTATTTTATTCACTGTGATATAACAAAGAATTGACAGTAATTAATTGGTAGTTTTACGTTATGCTTATGGCATAGGCTTAGCTAATAAGATGAAATGTTAATAGCTTAATTGACACGTAATAAATAATGTAATACTCATCGATGGTATGTAAATGGCATGCGACATGTAACATTGAATAGGCCTAGTAACTGATATAAAAATGCACGTGCGTTTGGTACATTGAATGGAATACTTGACACTGATTAAGTAGGCTAAATGATTGCATGGATGCACATAGAATAATTGATGTGGCCTAATAATAATGAATTGAAATGCTTGACAAATACACAAATATCATTTTATATAGAAGATCATTATGTGATGTTAAATGATTACGTCAAAAGAACATTTGGTTAACACGTAAATGTGAACTGAACATAATGACGGATGATACGCGGAATAAGGTATTGAAATGACACTTGAATGGATGATAGGCCTACTGCGTTCTTTCACGAGAGTCAGTTGGAACGCGTAAATACACAATTTGGGAGTATAGCCTACCGTTCGGTGGTAGGCTAATGTAGGCTTCACAAGAGTACTTAGAAAAGGGGGTACTTATCTTATGGTGACGTAACCTTTGTTGAAGGCGGATTGAAGACAAACCTATTACGCAGATTCTGGTTGTCGTTGTCCATTAAGCCTCTTGAGATGATGGATGTAGGCTTCGTGGAGACCTGAGGTGATGTTACTTCTCGAGGTGCAGGCTGGCCTTGTGATATTGCAGGCGTAGGCCTGTGGTGCGGAAGATATCTCGAGGAACGTGGAGAAACTTGAAGGCCGACCCGGCAAACCGCAGGCCCGAAGTGATTCCGGTTGGGCCTCGAAAGATTGCTTCTGCAGGTGGTCTGTAGATCTTACGTGGACAAATTGTAGGCCCTGAAGAAAGTAGCGGCCGTGGCCCCTCGGCCAGGGGCCGGACAGCGGTTGGTGGACGTTCGATGGTGAGCGTACGGGTGAGTGAGAGTGAGTATAAAGTGGAAGCTCCTTTTATACCGTAGGCCTGTGACGTAGACTTCATTCTTAAGACGCTTTGTCCACGCGTCTTTGGGTTGATAAAAACTTACTTTCGCGCCTTGGGAAGGAACAGACTTTCCATTGTTTGTTAGCCCACGTGTGTTCCAAACTGTTTTATGGTAGCGTGGAAAGAAAGTATGTCTGTCGATTTGTTGGTCTATTTCTTGTCGATACGCTACATATATATATATATATATATATATTATATATATAATATATATATATATATATACAGGGTAGCGCAAAAGTCGCGCATCAGGCCCCCAGCCTTCGTTAGTTAGCTTTATAAGGCTAACTAACGAAAATATCACGACTTAACCTAACCATTCATCAGGGCATAAGTTGACCTAAGATTGGTTAGGTTAAGTCGTGATTTTTCGTAAGGTAGCTGGTATTCCATGCATTAAAACCAAGCTCACCCTCTCGTCTATTGTTAATTTCGCAGCCATCCCCTACCTAAAAGAAAAAATATACAGTATTATAATCAACACTGAAAATTCCTATGATGCGCGACTTTTGCGCCACCCTGTATATAGTGTGTTCCATAAGTTCGGTCTCATACGAAAATTTATTTTAAATTAAATTCACAAGAGTAATTAATACCTTAAAACTAAACCAATGTTCAAATTGATGTCTTATTTTGGGACCTTTCTTTTGTTGCGGTAGAATAACACCCAATGGCTAATGTGGAAGCGAGTTACCCTCCTCAGGAAAAGGCGGAAATTGTTCTTTTCCTAAGGTGTAACTCACTTCCATATTAAGCCATTGCGTTTATTCTACCTGCAACAAAAAAAAAAGGTCCCAAAACAAGACATCAATTTGAACATTTGTGTTAGCTCTAATGTACAGTATGATTTTTGTTAATTTAATTTAAAATAAATTTTCCTATGAGACCGGAATTATGGGACACCCTGTATATACATATATATATTATTGTAACAATTTTTGCTTTTAAACCTGAATAATTATACTGCAATACTAAATATGTTTATTTTCTATTTACTTCTTTAAAGGTTTAAGCCATTTGCGATGCCAAGGGGCACAAAGTTCTTTGAATAAGGGTATACAGGGTGTTTCAGGTCCACCCTAGAATATGGAAATTGGCAAAATTTGTAATTTGTGTTTGGGTATTTGGTATTTGAAGTTTGTCATAGTAATTCCGTAACTAATATGAAGTAATATTTCTAGGGTCGATCTGAAACCCCTGTACTTACACATTCATTCCATTCAACGTCTGTATGAGTAAAATTATCTTTCACAGTTTTGATTAGATCCTGATGGGATGTCGCTTATAGAGTAAATCCATCAAAATAAGTGATTTTTTTTAAGTGATAAAATTCACTTGGGGAAAAAAATCACTTATTTTGATAGATTCCATTGAATTGATTAAAATATACAGTTGTCTACGTTCGATTTTATGATCAAATGGAAAAGTAATGCTAGTTTTTAAATGTAAAGGTATGAAAAAGTACTGTATACATATATGATGATTTGATGTGATAAGTCATTAACAAAAGTAACTAATTACCGGAAATTCAATTACTTGTAATTAATTAATACGTGTGTGTGTGTGTGTGTGTGTGTGTGTGTGTGTGTGTGTGTGTTGTGTGTATATATGCTGGGCTGCTGGTGGGGCGTGGTTCGGATTCCACGTTAAACTGTAGGTCTAAGGTGGAGTGAAAAGAAATGTATATCTCGAAAGCTGCTCAATTTCACAAAACAAGCGGATAGCAGATTCTGTTAAAACACCTCAAAATACATCAAATACATATTTTCTGGTATGTAATTTAGTGGTGAACCGCATAACATCCGCAGTCAGAAATGCGGATGCGGATGTTAAAATTGATGCGGATGCGGATATCCGGTCCACCACTAATTTAATTTTATTTTCTTTATTGTAACCTAACCTAACCCATAAAATTACACTTTTTTACACGCTTACTATTACGGTCAGTATATTGCCTATTACAATAGAGAATATTTTGGTCTTTTCTATAATTCCACTCTTTTTCACAGTTCGGATATGAACGAGTTTTTAATATCACACCGTGATTTGCAAAAAATCCAAAACTTTTATCTTCGTCTAAAGCAACAAGACGAACTAAGTCTTCAAAGTCTACTTCACAACCGGCACAGTTCATGGTCACAGAAACACAGAAACACACAAACAAATAAACAATTATTTGCTGCCAATACTTTCACTGCCAATTTTGATTAGATAACATATTAAATATTAATTTTTTTTATATTATTAATATTCATTTGCACAGCATATGAAACATCTTTTCTTTCATTATTCTTTACAAGGATCTGAATATATTGTTGTTTTTCTAAGGTTTAGGTGATGAATTCTGCGGAATATTAACCCATTTATATATTGTTGCGTATGGTAATTGGTCCTTCGAATCTGTGATACTTTACAATCCGTAAACTTAAAAGCTTTACGGAGTGTAATCTAAAATTCATATCCTATCGAAGTTATGAGATGCACATCATAATTTTTCGATATGCATCAGCCGGATCAAGTCCCTCTTACCCACGCATTATTCACCATGTCCATCCATCTTATTCTCGGTCTTCTCTCTTCTTTCTACATCCGTAAACACTCTTATACACTGTTTTCACAAATCTGTCATCTTCCATTTTTTCAACGTGTCCAAACACACTTCTGAACACTACAGCTTTACAGAACCACACTATTTCTTACTCTATCAATCAGACGCACGCCACACATACTTCTTAGGCTATTCATCTCAACCGTTTTCACTCCTGATTTCTTCCTTTCATGCCATGTCATTGTTTCACATCCATGCAAAAGTGTCGGTACTAGCACACCTAAACACCTTCCTGTACACATCTCTTAGCATGTCGATCCAGTCTCTGCTTTCTCACAACCGCTTTCAGTGCATCCGTCACCTTTCTTCCTTGATTCCCTCTACCGTAAACTTCATCCGTACTCATACCTCCTTTTTTTCAATACACATCCTAAATATTTAAAAAATTCTACCACATCTAGTGCTTCACCATTCATCATCACAGGACATTCCGAATTTCCCCTTCTCTCCACAATCAATAACTTGCTCTTACTTACATTCACTTTCAACCATCTTCTCTCGCACACCGCCACAAAATTCTTAACAATCTCTTGCTTATCACATTCACTCTAGGCAAATAGTACAGCGTCATCCGCATACAACAGATTCGACAAGCCCCACCTATTCCCATTACACATCAGATCCAATCTTCTTCCTAGCATTCGCATTTTCACTTCTCTCATCACTCCATCAATAAACAGATTGAACACTGAACAGCCATGAAGACATCACACAGCGTTGACGCACCCCAACATTTATAACAAACCACTCACTCAGCTGTTTATTTGCTTTCACACATGCACTACTTCTATCACAGAAACTCATCACCGCATTCATAAGTCTATCGTCAACCTCATATATGCTGAAAACCTGCCACAGTGCTTCTCTATTCACTCTATCATACGCTTTCTCAAAATCCACAAAATCCATGTACACTTTGCACTCCCTTTCACATGCTTTCTCAGTCACTTATCTTATTGCAAACATTTGATCTACAGAGCCTCTTCCACCTCGGAACCCTCCTTGCTCATCATTCATCAAGCACTCTGTAACATAGGCGGATCCAGAGGGGGGCCAGGGGGCTTAATTGAAGCAACGTGGACATAAGCATTCAAACGTTTTACCTAATTTCGTTTAACCAGAATGTATGGGTCCTCCAAATTAAGCTCCGTTGTTTCAATTAACTCCCTGGCCCCCGCCTCTGGATCCGCCTTTGTTCTGTAATACCATGAGCTCCTCCTATCAGTATCCTGCCATACACCTTCCCAACTGCACTCAACAGACTTATACCTCTGTAATTCTTACAGTCACTCCTTTCACCTTTCATTTTGTACATTGGACCAATTATTGTTTTCTTCCAGTCTTCAGGCACATTCCCATTTGTCCATGAACTCTCACGTATACACCACAACCACTCCAACCTTTTCACTCCCCCATACTTAATCATTTCCTTCTATAATTAATCAATCCATACCTGCCGCTTTTCCATTTTTTAATTCCCGAACCGCCGCTTTCACTACATCAAATGGTTATGTTCTCAGGCATCCTGTCACGTGTCCTCACACCGCCAAATCCCACCATATTTTTATTTGCATCCCTTTCATCTCTTCCACCCATCAAAATCTAAAATAGTCCTTCCATCGGTTCCGTAGATCCGCATTCTTTATTTACTCTGTTTCTTCTGCGGCACCAGTTTCTTCAAACTTTTCTTGGTCTTTTCATACTCTCTCTTTCATCTTCGACTTTCTTCTCTATCACACTATTACCCCACAAGTGAGAATGTACAAAAGTGAAAAAATCCACATTTGAGAAAAGCGTTTCTTGATTTGGAAAACACTGTTACTACATTCCCATTCGCGGCAAACGGCGCTGGGTGTGAATATTAAATATTTCCCAACCTAACTCATTATAACCAATGAGAACCTAACCTAACATAAGCCTAACCAATCAGATCCTAATTAATCGTATCCTGACCAATCAGATCCTAACTAATCGTATCCTAACCAATCAGATCCTAACTAATCGTATCCTAACCAATCAGATCCTAACTAATCGTATCCTAACCAATCAGATCCTAACTAATCGTATCCTAACCAATCAGATCCTAACTAATCGTATCCTAACCAATCAGATCCTAGCTAATCGTATCCTAACCAATCAGATCCTAACTAATCGTATCCTAACCAATCAGATCCTAACTAATCAGATCCTAACTAATCAGATCCTAACCAATCAGATCCTAACCAATCAGATCCTAACCAATCAGATCCTAACCAATCAGATCCTAACCAATCAGATCCTAACTAATCGTATCCTAACCAATCAGATCCTAACCAATCAGATCCTAACCAATCAGATCCTAACCAATCAGATCCTAACCAATCGTAACATAACTCGGACCAAAGTGAGAAAGACTGTGGATGAGAAATAGAATGACATGAATTGGGAATAGACTGATTTGAAAATACTTCGATTGAGATTCTCAATTTCTCACTTTCCCATTCTTGGGCCCGGAATCGAATGGGAATGAAGGTGAGTGAGAATAAACCGATGATACCCCCAAAAAGAATGAAGATAACCTTAGATGAAGTGAGGTAAACGTATTCTATTTCTTGACTTTAGGCGCGAAATGTGATTAAACGTTATTTGTCGAAGATAAGCAAGTGAGCAATTTCTGAAGTTGTCCTATTTCAGTAACCTTTAATGATAAACACAAACATTAAAATAAAAATTCTTATAATTGAAGTTGGTACAAGAAACATTAAAACTTTGATTTGCAACACAAAGATTAAGTTAAGCTACGTAACAAAGTTAGCGAATAATTAAGTTGATATAATTAATTCATCTCAACTTCCTGTGTATTCTCCGAGGATGAGGTTTTCTTTCAGATTTACATTTCAGTGATTAAGACAAAACTATTCTCTAGCAGTTAACCTTGAACAAAATACATATCAATATATTTACTGATATAACGAACGAGAAACTTAGAAGAACGCAAAAATTATATTGTACCGTTGTGAAGTTTTACGTTAATAAGTGAAGGACCAGATTACTAAGGACCAGTCTACGTGAGTGCTACCTTTTGGCACTTTACACAACACACGCTCCATTGATGGTTGAATAGCAAACTGAGTTACACACACACATTTATATATATATATATATATATATATATATATCACACAAACAATTCACAAACAGCACGTGATCTTTTTAATAAGCAAGGAACCACAGGGAAACGGAAAAATAAAACACGAAGTCCAAGCGCTTTCATGATATAGTCACATCTTCAGGGACCCTTGTCCCTGAAGATGTGAATATATCACGAAAGCACTCGGACTTCGTGTTTTATTTTTCCGTTTCCATGTGGTTCCTTGCTATATATATATATATATATATATATATAGAGAGAGAGAGAGAGAGAGAGAGAGAGAGAGAGATTAACTTTAGTACGTTAATCGTACTAGAGTTTTTTATACCCAATTATGCCAGAGCTGAAATTAACCTATAAAAAAACCAAAAACCTAAAATATTAATAACTACGCACTAGATATTGAAGAGTTAATAGTTAAAACACTAAAAGCCACTTGGCCTTTCCGAGTTCTCGGTCTCCTCCTTTCTGGTGGCAACAACAAACTAATAAAGAGGGAAAAGGAGGAGGCAGGACTCGGCTGTAGGAAAAGATTAAAGTATCATTCTCAAGAGGGCAAAATTTGCTCGGAAGGGACTTTAAAAATCTCTCCTGTTTGAAGAGATGATTGATGAATGGTGAAAGGGTCATTGTAAAATTGACCTTTGTTTAGTTTAAAATTATGAATGTTTTCAGTTAAAACGGATTCAATTATTTTTTTTTTATCTGTGTTGGACAGTTTGAGGCATAACTGGGATTCTTTAGTGGAGATATTATGGTTATGTAAAATCGTATGTTGATTCAAAGCAGAATTATGATTTTCTGTTCGAAGATCGTATTGTAGATCGTTCATAGATCCAATCTTTAAAATCGCTCGTTTTACCTGTGCAGAATTCGTTACGACAACAAGAATTTTATGCAGTACAAGAAATCTATTACAAAAAGAACCATTTCAATTCAAATAGTATTAACAGTGGCATTGTGACAAATTCTACACATGCGAAATTAACGATTTTAAAGATAGAATCTGTAAACATGACTAGGAACTTCGAACAAAAAATTATGTAGTAGTATGGTAGCATTCATCCTTACATCGGTCCGGGGAGACGGCATCAAAGCAGGCGGCATCAAGGGGGACGGCGTTATTGGTATTGCTGTTACTTTTTATTTTATACCGCGTAAGATTCTTCTGCTTACCTAACCTTACTTAATCTAATCCAACCTATCCTATTATAACTTATTTATTTAATATTTTTTTTATATAATTCCCATATTTAAGGACTATTTATTTTGTTCTAAACTTTTACATCACATCAGCAGCTAATGACTACGTGAAAGAATAAGGAATCAGGTTTCAATTTATAATCAAACCTAAGAAGGAAGACACTATTTTAATCTCCCAGGGGGTGGTTCAACCTGTTAATCTCATAGGTCTAGTATTCCTCTTTGGTACGTGCAGGAATTTGGATGAGAGGAAAAAGGTAAAAAACTCACTTTTGAACCCAACCCTTCGACGGGGTAAAACCTCTCTCTCTCTCTCTCTCTCTCTCTCTCTCTCTCACACACACACACACACGCCGCGCGCGCGAGTATCTCCGCATAAGCGAGGTACCGACATTTTTAAATGTGTATCTAAAAAATTAATTAAACTTAATTTAATCTGACATAACATTAAACCCATCAAACCGAGAAGGGCATGATGAGTATTTCGGTCGTAACTGAGGGATTGAAGGCTGTTTTCTGTTAAGCCATTAGATAGTGAGATACTCGCTAATCTAGCCTCCTCTTTTGCATTCTAACAGCTCAGTTACCGTTTCTTCTCCTGATAAAGCTGAACTCTTCGCTCAACCTTTCGCCTCCAACTCAGCCTGGATGATTCCGGTGCTGTTCTTCCATTTCCTCCCTCTGACTTAATTATGTCAGAAATTAGAATCTCTTCCAAAGATGTTTATTCTGCTCTATCTTGGATATTCTTTCTTCTTTGCCTTTCATGCGGTACGTTTCCTTCCTGCTGAAAGTTCGCTTCATTCATCCTGTCCCTAAGAAGGGTGACCGCTCTCAACCCTCCAGTTGTTGCCTTGATTTCCTGCCCTTCTAAAATTTGAGAATCTGTCTTTAATAGGAAGTTCCTTAAACACCTCTCTACTCGCAGTCTTCTTTCAGATCGTCAGTATGGGTTCTGCAAAGGACGCTCTAGTGCATGACTCCAGATTCCTGGGATCTTGGGAGCATTGCTCCAGTAAATTTGACCATGAGAAAAAGTAAATTTGGGTTTGTGTTTGTTCATCCGCTAGACGTTATGCAATTTTTTTGCGTATACGTTCTTGTACAAACCAATTTTTTTAAATTACAAATTTAGTTATTTTAAGTTTAGTTGGTAATTCCATATTTAACAATTATTTTTATTTTTTTGTTAAGCTTCAATGTTTTGATAATTAAAATTTTATTAAAACGTATATTTTTTTAATATAAAATTATCAGGATTGGACTATGTTCCATTGATCTCGGCCAGGTTTGATAAATTGGCCAGATAATTACTTGTGCGGTTTTAGTAATCCACCATGACTCTAGAATTGAAAAGTTTAGTTAAGTTTAAACTTACTTTTACTTACTTTAACTTACCTACTTTTACTTACTCTTCCTTACCTTTACTAAGTTTAAAGCACTTACTTTTACTTACTTTCACTGTACTATATTTACTTACTTTTACTCACTTTTACCATACTATATTTACTAACTTTTACTTATTTTGTATTTTTTCAGGTAGTCAATAATCAATAATGGATCCTAATATTGATGAAGTTGGAGAGAAAAGTGAGGGTGTTAAAAGGGGTTACTTTTGTGGTCAATGCAAGAACAAATATTCAAAGAAGCAAAACTGGGAGGAACATTTTAATTCCAAAAAAAATATTTGTTACAATACAAGAGGTCCCAGAGTTTGGGCCCACAGCTTAGATATTGCAGTAAAGAAATACCAGGATGAAGTGCAGCAAAGAGATACGGCAAAGCAGTCATTTAGTTTGTTCACAAAATGTGCTAGTGCTAGACCTCAGAAAAATGAACCAACTTCATCAACTGCTAATCTAGAAAATGAAACTTTTTCACTAGATGTTTCACAGACTGAAAAAAGTGCTTCTCCTCCACCTAAGAAACAAAAGGTAAGTGAGGAATCTGCGCATCAGACTAACAAAACTGCTTTAGAGGAATTTGAAAATTCCCAAATCCAGAAGACATTGAATGCAATTTTGCGCCTAACAAAAGAAACTCACCAAGCTGTTGTGGTTAATAAAGAGAAGAGTCAAAATATGCCTTCAAGTTCAAGTGTTGCATCCAAATCTAATAAAGCAAAAAGCAACAAATTTGACATTTCCATAGCCCATTTAAGCAAGTGTAAATCAATACAAGAAATCCTGAACAATGATTTGATCAAATCTACATTCAAATTGGTGGAAAAGAAGGATCTAGGGCATGCTGATGATTCATTTTCAGTACCAAGTGATATAATGGAAAACATTGCAAATAGTGACACTAATATGCCTGATGTAGATATAGCTGTTGAGGATGAAGATGATGATAATCAAGAAGATATTGATGATGCTTCTGATGATAAAATGTTTACATTATATTGCATAGCTTGCACAGACCCCAAAGCATGTGCTTCAGACAAGCATTCTAACATAAAAGGTTACTTCAATGTTAAAGATTTAACCTATGTATGCAAACAAGGAGAAAATCAAGAGAGATGGTTTAGAAATCTGAAAACCCACCTGAAGAGACATTTAATTAAACTTCAGCATCATCAAAGAGCTGCTGTTTATGAAGTGATGAAAACATCTTCTCGGAACACTACTAAACGCATAGAAGACTTATGTGGCAACATCTTATACTACATAATGAAAACAAACACTGCATGGGCTCTATATCCAGTACTTCTAGCTGTATTACATAGGTCAGGTTGTGAGGTTGGAAATTTGAATCATAGCACACATGCGTGCGAGACAATTTGTGAGCTATTAGATAATCAACTTAAAGAACAAACTGTAAAGTGGTTCTTAGAACAAACTTCAGTAACAATAACAGCTGACATTGGAACAATTTTGGGATTAAGCATGCTAGTTGTATTAGTTATGAGTGAAGAAGATAAGACTGTAAAACTTGCTGGGATAAATTTAGTACGCAGCAAATCAGGAGTTTATTTGGCCAATGAAATTTTTGATGTGTTGAAGTCTCCTAATCACTTGAAACTATCTGAAGAAGCAATTAAATCCAAGGTATCTGGAATGGTTGGAGATGGGGCTTTTTGTAAGGACAACGAGCCATTTAAAAACGAAATGAAAAGTTGTTTGGAGAAAATTTCAAATTTCGATGGGACTTAATGCATCTTGTGAACAGAGCCCACGTTGATGCATTGAAGAAAATTTGTAAACTAAGTGAGCTTTTAGACTTTATTCAGAATCACTCTTCAAATCTGAGATCAGGCCTTGACTATACCAATATGGTTCTTGACAATATCATTGGTTTTAAGAGACCAAAACTCAAATCTGATACTCGCATGGTTAATTACGAATTTGATCAATTTGACAGATTTGTGGAAAATTGTGTTTTTTGATCATCCACAAGAGAAAGAAATTAGTGCCAAGTTCTATGTATTGATTTCCTATGTAACAAAGATTATGTTGCAAGTAGCTCAAAAAACCACAGTTAGTGCAGAATTTGTAGAAAATATATTTTATAAAGAAGGAGGGAAAACTGTTATGTTAAGAGTGATGGAAACAATTTCAAATTAGCTAATGGAGGAAATGCAAATGATGTAGTTTCTGAATTTAAGCACGATACCACAGGGCAGCAAAAGGAACTAACAGCTGAGGATTACATCCTAAATGAAGTTTACAAATACATCAAGAAACGTTCTGATTACTACCAGGTTGCTGAAGTTGCTAGACCATCCAGAACCAGATCTGAAAGTAGTTTTACAAAAGACTCAGTGATAAATTGGCTGACAGAATATATAGAACAGCTGTGGAAAGGAATCACAGAGAGATTAAAGCATTTTGATAAAGATGGATCAACTGCCTGGAGTGAAGCACCAGCTGAAGGGACATTCTCCATTCTTGGTTACATTGTTGAACACAAAGGATCCATTAAGCCATCTCATTTGACTAAGCTGTGCAGAATTGTGAAGGAGGGTCCAGCTCCAAGCACTAGATCTGCTGTAATGATCACACAGAAAGCCATTGATCAGTGGCCAAGCTGGCCCAAGCATACATGGCGGTAAATTCACAACAAATGCCTACATGCAAGGTCTAACATCGTCCACTGTTGCTGCTGCAATGAATAAATAAACTTAAGGTGAGTTATAAACTGTACATTATTGTATTATTATGTTTAGCTAAAACAATTTGTAATTGGTATGTCGTCAATTCAAGAGTTTACTATCATTAACCTATCTAGTGGCGTAAGGGGAAAAAAAGTAAATTCAGAGCTGTGCTCCAGTAAATTTTTTCAAATCTGGAGTCATGCTCTAGTGGCGATCTTCTTGTATATCTCTGACTTCTGGTCATCCTCCTTTCGGGATTTCGGTGAAACTTTTGCTATTGCGCTAGACATATCAAAAGTTCTTGACAGAGTCTGGTACAAATCTTTAATTTCGAAACTGCCCTCCTTCGGTTTCTACCCTTCTGTCTGTGCCTTCATCTCTGAGTTCCTTTCTGGCCGATCTATAGCTGCGGTTGTTGATAGCCACTGTTCTTCTCCTAAAGCTATTAATAGTGGTGTTCCTCAGGGCGATGTCCTGTCACCCACTCTCTTTTATTTATTAATAATATTTCAAGTCGCACTTCCTGTCTTATCCATTCCTATGATGATGATTTCACCCTTTACTTCTCTACCCGCTTCTCAAAGCGTCCCTCTCAACAGTCACTCCATGCTTCGTGTGAGACGACTATGACATACCTGCCCTCTGATCAGGACAGAGAAAACTTTGAGGTTTTCAATGCCTCAAAAACCCAGTCCCTTTATCTTTCTACGCGTCACCATCTTTTACACGACTATCCCCCTATTTTCAACAATACACAACTCAATTCTTCTTCTTTTCTAAACATTCTTGGTGTTTTCTCCATATCCGAGAGATTGTGGTCGGAGGAGCCCAACGGAGAAAAATGTTTGACAGAGTAAGAAGATTGAGTGGTTAGAAATAATTTCAGAATGTTTGGCCTATCCCCAAGGCGATGGGGAATATGAATATGGTACTGTACAATCTGCTCTAAGTCATTCATGATATATAAGTTGTAGGCTAGTTCACCAGGGATGTCAGTGAAATGGGCGGAAAGCCAAAGCTGGTGGTGCACGTTGAAATCACTTAAAATGGAGATTCCAGCGAAAAAAAGAGTGAGATAGAATTAGAAGAAAGGTAGACAGCGTAGTTGTATTTAGTTTGATACTGGCATGTAAGATGTAGCCAGAAGGTGTAGATTTCGAAAGATTCAAGTTCCTGGATACGAGAGTAAGTTAGGTCGTTGCGTACATATGCGCAACAGCCACCGAATGAAGTTGAGTATAGAGGAAGTAGGAGGGTACAGAAAAGGGGTTGCTGTCAGTCATTTCATACACCTGAGTTTTAGTCAGGAGGAAAAGGTGAGGTTTAGAGGAGGAGAGGTGGTGTTCAACAAATTGGAAGTTTGAGGGAAGACAACAAATGTTGCAAAAAATTTATGAAAAGTGAATCAGGCAGAGGTCCAGGACATCTCGAATGGTTAGCAACAGAACCAGCACCGCTGCCCGGGTTTGAGTCCCCAATACAATCAACGGGAGAGTCAGAAGTGGGGATAGTTATGGTCTCCTCCCCAGGGAACTCTGAGGCTCTTAAAGACGATGTCTATTTTTTTTTAATTTTGAAAAGATTGCGTAGTGTGTCAAATGCACGTATGTGTAGTAAAGAATAGAAAGAGAAGCGTGTGTTTGAGAGCATGCTGAACTACTCGCAGGGTAGATGAGACACGAAAAAGATAATCTTAAGAGGACAGTGATAGGAGAAATGGAGTTTCAGCACTCGCTGTAAAAAGGAGAGTAAAGTAAAAACGCACTATGGTTATATGAAAGCAAAACATTAATAATGTATTACTTTTTACAAAGAAAGGTTTCATGAACGCATTGGAATTTTTTTTTTTTTTTTTTTTTTTTTTTTTGGGGGGGAAATTTTGCCGTTTTCCAATAGCTGAAATATTTCTTCACTGTTTGATATCACTGCATGTATGGAATTATAATGAGGCCATTATTACAAAGTATGGATTAATGAGTCAGTCATTTTTAATGCATGCCCCGTTCAGAGGGGCAAATTGGTATTAAATAAGTATTAACCTATTACGATAAAAGTACATTTGTTTTATTGGAAATAATGTCTTTTAATGGACGCAAGTTCATTTTTATTATTGTTTGCTAACAATAAATTGTTTAATTCAACCTATATACTGTATAAATAATTTTCATTATGGCGTTACTTAGACTCAACATTAATCACTATGTGCGCGGTCCCACACTGGCCTTCTAGGCCGGTTAAGCGTAGGATATATGTCATACATATTACTTAATATTCTGTTTATATAATATTTGTGAATTGCAGTAAACAGCCTATTACAATGAAATGCACGCAATTATTTAGAATCCCCCGCCCCATAAAAAAAAAAGGCTTTTACAACACAATAATTTAATCGTTCTTTTTTCCCCTCCTGACTGGTTTTTTTTTTATATCTGTTTGGCGTTTCTACATGTACTGTGCGTATTCAGATTTGGGGAAATGTGATACCTTTTAATCCTGTAATGGGCCCATAACCCGAAGGCCGTGAAGTCAGCAGCACCTTCGCCACAATCATCTGATAAGTTATTGCAATTCAGGAAGCATTTGCGTAAATGGAACAGTTATCTTCGTTTTAGTATTGGTATAATTCCATTTTCGAGTCATAAACAGGACTTGGCGGTCGTAATCTCGTGTTTATTGGCATAAAAAGGAAGCAGCTCGGGATTATAACCTCAAAGAACACATCAAATTTAGAAATGGTGCCACAATTGTTTCATTCCTTATTTTTATCAGTGAACTTTGCTTAATTAAAGCGTCTAAGGTTAATGCAGTTATAGCATTTAAGTATCGAGATGTGTGTGTGTGTGTGTGTGTGTGTGTGTGTACATTTTCATGTATTTAATAATAATAATTACTATTGACTCAAAAGTAATATAAAAAAAATTAATATAATTTATTGTGTTAAAAAAATTTTAAATTAAAAAAGTAAAAAAAAAAAAAATACTCGTACCCTAAAATGAGGAATCATTTCCCCTCATTTTTGAACATCCCCACACCCGAAGTCGAAAAAGAAAAATAAATAAATAATAATAATATTATTATTATTATTATTATTATTATTATTATTGGTGAGGTTTTGAATGGTTTTTTCGACCTTCGTATTCACAGACAGAATAATTTTAGGTATTTGTAATTTGACGAGTCTCCGACCAATTTTGCCTTAAAATGTTTAGTATTTTAATATTAAAAAGCGTTTTATAAAAGCTTTATCATTTAAAATTTTAATTAATCTTTTAATTCAATGAACGTAAAAAGAGAAAAATGTTAAGTAAATTCGTAAATGTTGAGATGTAATCTTGCGCAACGCATCGTTTACGAAGTTTTGTAATTTTAGTGAGGCTGTAAAATATTCGCCCCATTTTAATTACCATTTTTAAAACTTGTTTCAAAAACAATAATTTATATACTGTGTGTATATATATATATATATTTTGTCTGGTATTAATAACAATAATAATAATAATAATAATAATATAATAATAATAATAGTAAAAAAATCAATGATACCTGGAGTAATAAGAGCGGGAAGACTAAGTTAAGATTATAAAGCGGTACATTAGAGAAATATTGAAATCGTAACTACAAACCAAGGAAAAGGTAAGGTATTAAAAGGTTTTCCCCGAGTTTTATGCTAGGTTTGGTTTTTTTTGGTAGGTTATTTCACGTTGAAATGTAGTCTTCTTTAAATTTTATTCCGTTTGAATTTACAGTTAATTGAATTTACAGTTAATTGAATTTACAGTTAATTGAATTTACAGTTATTTAAAAACAACTATTCTTAAATAAATATAGGCCTGTATACGGAAAGTTTGCGATTGCAAATGCTTGTGGTTTTTGGTCCAGTTTGCGTAGAGCAAGCCTGAGGTAGTACGAGTGTGACTGTGATTGATACAGGTAAATTTGTGTTGCTTTGGGGAGGAAGCACAAACGTTCAGTGCATTTTGCTCCTGAAGAATTATGCACCGGAACTGATAATAACTGGAGGTGTCTGCAATACAAACTAACAAAAAGTGGCCGAAAACGAATATGGATTTGGATGTTCTTTGGACTGAGCTAATACCGACCATTGTTGCTTTCAGTGGTGATGAACCACGTACGGAAGCCTTATCAGTAACATTTACCTCTATTTGCTCGGCAATGATGCCGCGAGCTGCTCGTACCCTGAAGTGGGTGTATGGGGGAGGAAAATGTTCTATGTAAAACGATGTTAAACTTTTCATCCTTCCATTTAAGCTATAAACGCATCGATGAATATATATTATATATATATATATATATATATATATATGTGTGTGTGTGTGTGTGTGTGTGTGTGTGTGTGTGTGTGTGTGTGTGTTCTCATAAGTCACGCAACCCCAAACAGGAAACGTAAATTCTTCATGAAATAATAGTGTATCCAATGAATTCTAAATGTAGAGGCAACTAAAAGTTAAAATGTCATTTAAACCGTCTCTTAAATACATTTCATTATACCGATCATTGTGTACGTTTTCTACGGTCATGTATAAATTGTACACAGTAATAGAAATATCATAGTATAAAGAAGGAATTAATCGTAAGCCGCCATATTATGCCGTTTTACTTTGTTAGTTTGTGTATATACATTACCTCAATTCAAACATACATACACGTGTAAATAAGATTACATGCATGTGTACACACACACACATATGTAATATATTATATATATATATATATATAATATATATATATAATGAAACATACGAGCCATACATAAAGAACCATTTATTGATCTTTTTCATATAATGTATGTATAAACGCGTGTACACATACGGTACGTCTGACTATCGCGTCTCTCCTCGAAATACTGTACCATGCAGAATATTTTTCCTACACAGCAATTATGCAGGTTTCAGTTAAATCTGCGAGGCTTGGTGAGATTAGTTACTTAATTACAATATAATTAAACGCCTTTACTTATATATACATATATAATATATATATATATATATATATATATATATATAAAATTTTAATAATTAGTGACTAAAATTTGACACTCGATCCATCATCGAAATTCTCTCACACACAGGAATCATTAATTGGAATGATCTGGAAGCATGTTTAAAAGTGAACGTTCTGTCACAGAATTTTTCCTATTCAAATAATAATAAATTCCCCAAAATTATATATATATATATATATATATATATATATATATATATATATATAGGTATATTACTACATAAAATAAAACATGTGTGAATAACGGGCAAAGTGGGAAAATGGATCTATAACTTTCTCGTAAAACGTCAGCAAGTTGTTAAAATCCAAAGTATATCATTATCAGAATCGGAAGTACATAACTCAGTACCACAAGGAACGGTGTTAGCCCTACTCTTATTCATTATCATGATAAAAGACATAGACAGTAACAAACAATAGTACAGTAACATCCTTTCGGGATGATACAAAAAATCAGCAGAAATATTAGAAACGTCGATGATGTGGAAGCTTTACAGAGAGACACAAACAAAATATAATAAGATACTATGAAATTTAACACCGAAAATTTCATTTCTTAAGATATGGAAAAAAAATGAGGAACTTAGACAGAATATTACGTCTTAAATAGACAGAAAATTCGATAAAAAACGAACAAAATATTTACGAGTTAGAATGACCGACAATGCGAAATTTGAGACATAAAATTAGATAACGATAAATAAAGCAAAAAGAATTATATATGGCGCAGATCCTGAGAACATTTTAAAGGAATGACAAGAAAGTAAAACACTGATCATACCAAAACTGGAATACTACTCGATATATACTGGTCAGTATATGAAAAACAAGAACTTAACAAGATAGAAAAATTCATAGCCAAGATCAATGACCGCAAAGAACTAAATTAACAGGAAAGACTGCATATATATATATATATATATATATATATATATATATATATTAACACGAGAACATCGGTTCGTAAATTGGGGGGGAGGGGGTCTATTTTCCGGGGGGAGCGCGAAAGCTCGGCGAAAGTGGTCGACATATCTCTGACTCAGAATGTATATTCCCAATTAAATAAATTCTCCAAGAGAACATTGACAGCCATCTTGATTCTTGGCATGCTGGAGGAAGAGTTCACCAGTATTTTTCGGATCTTCATGAGAAAAGTTCCGAGTGGAAATCAATCCGGAATCCGTTTTGCCGCCGATGTGGAGGATGGATGTCCCTGATACGATTCAAGAGGAGTTCCTGGAGATGAAATTCAATTCGTCCGCCCAAGATAATTTTAAATGTCTACCTTTGGAGAAGTTTTGGGCGAAATATTTGCCTGTTTACCCGAAACTTAGTCAGCAAGCATTGCGAGTGATCGTTCCTTTTTCTACCACATACCTTTGTGAGGCAGGCTTTTCAACGCTTGTTGCTGTGAAGACCAAGTGTTGAAACAGGTTGAATGTTGAGAGCGACATGCGGTGTGCTTTTTCTTCAACCGCACCAAGGATTCAAATGCTTTTTGGGAAGAAGCAATGCCAACTTTTCCATTGATTGCGATTATGGGTGAAATACGATCGATCTTGTGAAAATATTGCACTCTCTCACAAATACAGGGTTTTTGTTGTTTTTGTTTGTTTATTTATTTATCCAATCCAGAAAGGCATTAAAAGTAATGAAACTGGAATCGTTGAAAAATTTTTATTCTTTGGGGTTCAGGGGGCCGCCCACGGGTTGAAGGCTGACCGTTGATGGGCGCAGCTCCACAAAGTTTAAGAACCACTGCACTAGAAGGACGAACGGTTCAGTTTGACCCATTTTTGCAAGCTCTTGCTTAATATCCTTTTAATAAATGTGAGTGATCATTTTGACCCTCTGCCGCCCTTCTAGGTAAAGCAAAATTTTCGTTCTTCTAGTGTTAAATCTATACTCGCTGGAAAGAAGAGAGAGATACACAATAATATAAGCATGGAAAATAGTAGAGAAATTAGTACGTAATCTCAAACTGAACTCGATAACCATCCAAACAACAGTGAAAAATAGGAAAGGTAAGATATGCAGTGTTCCCAAATAAAAACCAAACAAGGGACACCCTCAACTCTGAGAAAAAATTATTTTGTTGTCAGAGGGCGAAGACTATTTAACTAATTACCAAAGTCTATCAGGAACACATCTGGTGTTCACGAGGACCCTATTTAAAAGAAGACTAGACACCTGACCCAGGACAGTCCCTGATGAGCAGGGTTTACTTGGCTATGTGTGATGGAGAGCCCAGGAAAGCAATTCTCTAGCACACCAATGCAGGGCTAGGGGAAGGATGTTCAGCTTCACCTTCGAGGGTAAAGAGATCGACGCGCGGAACCTTTGATAGGTTGACAGATACATATATATAACAGTTTAACACTGTTATAATGTTATATACCTATACATATATATATATATATATATATATAAATAATAGTTTAACACTGTGTTGGATTAGGAATTTTTTTATATTTAAATAATTCGTCTTCTTCTGCAGCTTAAATCCCATCTTTATATGGGGTCGCTGTTCTTGATGAGTCTCCTCCATTCTCTTCTGTCACGCACCATGTCCTCATCCAAACTTTTCTCCCGGATGTCTGCCGCCACGCAATCCCTCCACCTCGTCTTCGGTCTACCTCTTCTTCTTCTCTGTCCCGGCACCCCCATTTCCAGCACCCTACGTCCCACGTAATCCTCCTCTCTTCTCATCATGTGCCCATACCATCTCAGTCTGGCTTCTTGGACTTTTCTTGACGCCTCTACTACTTTCACCGTTCCTCTAATGCGTTCGTTTCTGATTCGATCCCTTCTAGTTACACCGCACATCCATCGCAACATTTTCATTTCAGCCACATCCATCTTTCTGTCACTAGTCTTCTTCATTGGCACCGTCTCCATTCCGTACAACATGGCTGGCCTAACCACTGTTTTGAAGACTTTCCCTTTCAGCTTTACCGGCATCCTACGATCACAGAGAACTCTCGACACCTCTCTCCAGCTCTTCCATCCCGACTGTATCCTACGATTCACCTCTCCCTCTGCTCCCCCCTCTGCCTCGATTGTTGATCCTCTCTTGTCTCTCTCTATATCTCTCTATATCTCTCTATATTTAAAGAATACGTACAATAAATCTATCTGTTCTCTAACTTAACTGTACATTACATATCTTCATCACCAATTATATCATAATTTTCCTACTTCATCACAGACAAGCTTATTCGAGGACGGCATAAAAATGCCCCAATAAATCTTACACAATCCATTATTTTCTAAATATACCCTTGTGAACTGAATAAGGGAGGTTTGTTTGACCGCGAATGTTTTCACTGTATTACATACATACATACATACATAAGTACGTGTGCATGCATGTACGCAATACGTACATACACCCTCCATGGGGTGAGCGCGACATTGAACTCGGAACTGAAAACACTCGAATCAATTACATAAGGAGGCAGAGATATCATAGGGAATCCATAAGGACCCATTGTTATCTTTCATGGCAAGGTTGGGGGCATACCTCTAGATTTAAAAATAAAATTTAAAATGTCAGACCAATTTCTCCATTTCCACATCTTAAAAACTGCTTTTTTTCCTCTTTCTGACTCGTCAACTCTTTGCCACATTTATATCAACTCTTTATTTATACAGTTAGTAATTACATCTTTCCAGCTTTTACACGGTTTTCCTCTACTTTTCATTCTTACGTACTTACCTTTTTTACAACTCTCTTATTAATAATTTTTTCTACAGGGTGGCCCATAAGACTCAATCGGTTATAATTAAAGCGAAAATCGATCTAGCGGAGGCCACACTGACGTAATCGATTACTAAGGAAAGAATATTTTTGGAGATGGTTAGATTTTGCGCTTTGAATAATCAATAAATATTTCTAAACTTATTATAAACTTTTTAATTTGTTTGATTTTTTTTTGTATTTTCGCTTTAATTATAACCGATTGAGACTTATGGGCCACCCTGTACATGACCATACCAACGCAGCATACCATCCTCATTTCTCATCTCCAGTGACCTTTCTCATTCCACATTTTTCCAACATCATTTCTCATACGATGAGTCCGCTTTATACGAATCATGCTTCTTATATCATGTCTCAACTGCTTTCATTTTTGACAGTGAACTATCATACTGCGGTGCATTTACAGCTTTTGTCCATCTATCTGGAACACACCTTCCCACGCCTTTTGACATATATACCACGTCCAGTGAAGCACCCCTTTTCCTCCACATTTAATCATTTCACTACATATCTCTCAATTCCTGCAAACATTCCGTTCTCCAGCTCGTACACTACTCGTCAAACTTCATTTAATGCCTTTCATTCCCTGGTACGCGTATACACTTCCACACAGGCCACCAAAACCAACTACATTCACACTTGCTTTCTCTTCATGTACTTCACTTACCAGCTCACTAAAATATTATTTAAATCTCTCGCGTATTTACTCATCTTGAGCAAATACAGCGTCGTTATTTAATTTTCGTATCACTCCACCAGACGGACGTTTGCATTTTCTTCCTTATTTGCAGAATAACTCTCTGTTTTCCACATATTGCTCACTCATCTTCCTTCCGAAGTCTTCATCTACTGTCCTTTCCTTCTTTTTAACCACTCGTTTCACATTCTTGCATTCTTTCATCATTACCAGGCGGTTTATAATATTCTTTCCCAGACCCTCTTCTTTTATTTTACTGTATATTTCACCTCTTCATTCCACTATGCAGTCCCGTTTCTCTTCACTATATTTTGTATCCACCTAAATACCTCAAATACTGTAGTCACTGAACCTTTCTTATATACATTTCATACGTGCTACACATTCATTTTTCACTGTCTCTGCAAGACCTTTCTCGACCTTTCTTCTGTACTCTTTTTGCCACTTTATTCAAATTCAGCCTCTCAAATCTAACTTATGTTTGTCCTCTCTCTCCCTCTCTAACACACCACACACACACACACACACACACACACACACACACATTACCATTCCCTTCAGGTTTTGTCTTGCACAAGCCAAGTAAGTCAAAACGTCCGTCCCAACAAATCTTGGCCATTTATATACTCTTTGCATTCTCTTCGTTGGTCGTTCGAGGGAGAGTATTTTTCCAAAGATAGGACACCAGCCCAGTTTCCAACCCTATTAAGTGCAGATTGGCGGAGAATATAACCCCGTACGGTCGCCTTTTACGACACACACGCGGAAAGGGAGAAATCAGTTCTTAAGCCCCCGCTTTCTGAGGGATGGATTTACATAAACTTTAAAAACTCTTCAGTATCTCGTTTATCTAAGCCATTCTAAGGAGATGTTTTTAAAATTTAGTTTGCCTATTTGAAGTCAACTTTCCATCTAACTGTCAAAACCTCGCTTAAATTTCTTTACTACAAAACAATGAAAAATTGTCAGGTTTTTACGCTGCTGCCCCGTATATACTAAGTTTTCCTCTCTCTCTCTCTCTCTCTCTCTCTTCTCTCTCTCTCTCTCTCGGGGACAATTAATATCAGTTAAATTAAACTATTTTCAACTTTTTTGGTCGGTGCTCAAGTTCTACACTCAGAAAAACGACCTCTCTCCCCAAAAAAGTCCTGGCCACACCAAATCTAAATTCTGAATTTGAAACAAATTAAGTACATTGACATTTACTGAAAAGAGGTTTTCAGTCAATTAACGTGAAGGTTCTCTTTGTTTACGAATCTGTTGTAACATGACGAGAGGCGACGAGAGTTTGAGCGAAGTGAGAGGAACCCCGTTTGAGGAGGTGCGTGGAGGGGGGGGGGGAGAAGGAATTCATTCATTATCGAACAGTGATGACTTTTGGCACGTAATTTCAGCCGTTTTAAGCGCTCGTAATTTGGCAGATCGTTAAAATTATTATGCTACAATTGCAAATTAATGGTCATTAACCGGTGCAAGATATATATATATATATATATATATAATTTGATTGAAGGGTTTGTTCTTGGGAAAGCGCAATTTAGTAAGGAATAGGACGACGAGGAGAAGGTACATAATTAACTTTTATTGGCAGACTTTTCGGAAAATTAATTTCCATCATCAGTACTAAAAATTTAAAATTATGCACACAAAATGTAATACGAAAAATAATTAAATATAAAATACAAGAATATGCTAAGATAATAAAAATAAACAGAATTATATAATGTAGGACAGGATTATAAAACAAATGCTATATAAAAATACAAAGAATAAGGGACAATTAAAATATATACAAATGGTTAAAATAAGGTCCTAAAAGTATGAGGGTAACACTGAATGTGTTCGTTGACTTCCAAATTCAATGGAAAATTATGGTTACAAATTGCGGGAGAACCGCCTGTTGGATCTGAACAAATATTGGACAGTGGAATATTCATTTCGGCAGGATTTGTTTAGAATTAAACTGGACGGTAGTCATTTTCAAGTGGTAAGGAGGGAGAGTTTATTTCTCTATGCTTAAGTTGATGGCAGAACTGCAGTCGTTAACGGTTGGTTTTGTACTAAGAATGTGTAAAGATTGGTTAGATAGTGTGCGAGGTCAATAATTCTGAAACTGGTGGAGACGAGGGGCTGGTTGTGAAGGTGGCAATGATCTCTTATAACTGACTTAGTTTATTTAAAGGTTGTGAGGTTCGGGTAGAAATGCGGCGATGTTAGATGTGTGCATATATATATATATATAATATATACGAGGGACAGTCAGAAAATAAGTTTACACGGCGTATAATTTCGTAACTGAAGGACCTACATTGATTATGTTTGTATCAGGGGAATTCGTTAATCATTGTTGGCAACAATGCACGTCGATTCGGCTGCCATCTACCGTACATTGGTTATATGAGTCAGTTGAACATGGCGGCTCGACTGGAACAGTGCCCTGCCCTACGGAGGGCACGGTCCACGACGTTTACGTTTAATGGCCGCTCGTAAACGTTCCAGTGTTGAACAGTATGCAGCTGCATTGATTGTTGTGCCTTTTTGCATGAAGTCTGCGAGCAAAACGCCTTTGTGGTCCCAAAACACGGTAACCATCACTTTGCCAGCGGACCTCACAATCTTAAACTTCTTTGGTCGCGGGGACCCAGGGTGTTTCCATTCCATGCTGGCACGTTTTGTTTCCGGAGTACGGTGATGAAACCATGTCTCGTCTCCTGTGACAATGCGTTCGAGAAATTCCTGACCACTGACAAACTCGGAATATCGTTGCAGAAATGACAGAGCCCTTCCAGTCGAGCCGCCATGTTCAACTGACTTATATAACCAATGTACAGTAGATGGCAGCCGAATCGACATGCAGTGTTGCCAACAATGATTAACGAATTCACCTGATACAAACATAATCAATGTAGGTCCTTTAGTTACGAAATTATACGCCGTGTAAACTTATTTTCTGACTGCCCCTCGATATATATATATATACATATATATATATACATATATACATACATATATACATACATATACATACATATATATATACATATATACATACATATATATATATTACATATATATATACATATATATATACATATATATATATATATACATATATACTATATACATATATACATACATACATACATATATACATATATACATACATACATATATCATACATACATATATCATACATACATATACATACATATATATATATATATATATATATATATATATAATATATATATATATATATATATATATATATATATATATATATATATATATATCACCTCCATGTCAGTTTGCGGATGTGTTTGGAAAACAGTACACAAAATTTATACATTCACCAAATAAATATTTGAGTGAACTTTTAAATCTTGAAATTGTCTTAAAGGAAATTTTCCGAATCCTTTTTCAAAAGTTGAAATATTTACTTTATTCAAACTTCTGCAACATCTTAACACAAAACTGTCTAGGCTTACACTACTGTTATACGCACACGGATGAATCTCACACACACACACACACGTTTTCCTACCTCATAAACCCGAGACTTTTTGCAGTTTTAATTGTGAACGGTGAAGTGTAATCTATCTAAATATAATTAAATTATCTTAACCTAACCTAACCTATTTAGATAGATTACACTTCACCGTAACGTGAGAATAACGGGAAAAGTGGGAAAATGGATCTATAATTTCTAACTTCTTCAGAGAACGTCCGAAAGTTGTTAAAATCCAAGTCATATTATCAACAGAATCGGTAGTACGTAACTCACAACCACAACGAACGGTATTAGCTCCACTCTTATTCATTATCATACTAACAGACATAGACAATGAAGTACTCAACAACACTACAGTAATATCCTTTCAGGATTATACAAAACTCAGCAGAAAAATTAGAAATGCAGATGTGGAAAGTTTTAGAGACGGACACAAACAGAATATACAGATGGCAAGAAGACAACAACATGAAATTTAACACCGAAAATTTTCAGCTCTTAACTTGGTATGGTAAAAATGAGGAACGAAAAGAAACAGAATATTATTAAATGTATTAAAATGTATAGTTTGTAACTATATACTAGGTGAGTTAACCCAGTTTAAATGAATGTAAAAGTGACTGGTGTTTACAATGAATGATAAAGTATTTTATGGGATACAAAACTTACATATATAATAATAATAATAATGATAAATAATAATAATAATATTAATATTGAACTGAAATATCTTTGAAAACCTTTCCCTGGCATATGTTGCGGGAGGTTAAACCCTCCAACAAATTACCTATAAGTCTAATTGATATAACATATATGAATTAAGGTACGGTATAAGTATAGAAACGGTATAGAAATAAATTAGGGTATATATGTAATATGTATAGGTATAGAAATAAAATATTTGCAACGTATTGATATTTAAATACAAAATTTAGTAGGAATAGATGTAAGAATAGAAATAAAACTTTCAAATGGTATAGGTATAGGTATATTATATAAATTAATTTTGGCAGACATCCATGCTGTAAAGACTTAAAAGAAGAATTGCTGCAAAGAAGTCATACATTAACTAAACAAACCAATTAAAATGGTGGAACTTTGAAAGACACATAAAAATTGACAAAAACAAAAGAATACTCTGAACAAATGAAGCTAAATTAGAACTTTTTCTAAACCAAAGAGTTTTTGTGAGAAAACTCGACTCTGAAAATATAAAAGCAGGCGTGTGTTTGTTAATAAAACTGTACTGTTGGTATTTTTCTGCTCAGATGGCGTTGGTGATTTAGTAAAAATGCGATAGGATGGACCGGCTTTCCCACTCAATCGATACCTTCAGTTTCCAATATCTTGGAGATTTTCTATGAAGACCCTGTCCTTTAAACGTCCCCATAAGAAAAGGTGACAAGTATTAAGTTCACGTGACAAACGAGGATTTTTATTCTGAACATTTTGCATGAATTATCTCTAGATTCTTCTCCAACAGGTACCCTCCACTCACGACTGCGGTCTTTCATGGTTTCTTCTCTCGCCCGAACAGGAAGGAAATAAAATTTTGTGTTTGTTGCGGAGCGTATATTGCCATTTTTTTATATTACTGCTGTAGCATGAGATATATTTTGTAACTTTTTTTCGTTTTATCGTCAATATAGCGTAGCCTAAACCTTCCTATATAAACTTCCCTGTTTTAAATGTATTTACAAAACCGGTAGTAAAAAAAAAAAAAATAGCTAAAATATTTTCGTTTGAAGAGACAGCCCTGCCACATTTTATTGTAACTATATTTTGTTACAAATAATTTGTTATATGGAAGAATATAATATTAATAGATTATAAAATCAACGTTCTGTTTGAGGTACATTTGCATAACTCTATATACTGTAAGTAGTTTATAAATTAAATGTAATGATTTCTACGAAAAAAAATTTCAAAGTTTAGGAACTGCCAAATTAAGAGGGGTTGGGGGTTAGGAGTTGGGTGGTTGGGAGTTGGGTGGTTGGGGAACAAAACGTCACTATGTATTTTTTTTTAATGCGAGTAAACGCAAAAGCAAAGATTTTTATAATCAGAATATAAAAGCATGTTTGCAGCTTTATTCCGCTCATGCAGCGTATAGGAATTTTAAATATTAATTCTAATTTGCATGCTTGAGAGTGAGGGGAAAAGGGGGAGGGATCGAACTACTGTTTCCCCCATTTCATTTGTGTAATGTGTCGTGTTTCGTAAAACCAATCATAAAAAAGGAGAGGAATGGTATAAAAGTAGAGCGTATCTCCACCAACAGTAATTTTTGAAGTTCTTGAAATTTTAAATTTTCGGAGAACTTCTTTCCGCAACGGTATATAAGGAGGAATATGTATACAGTAGTATGTTATTTCGGTCAAATAGTGGTATCTTGTTTGCCTTCATTTTAAAATCTTCCTCCGAACGTCAGTTGTTCATAATACGCCAAGCGCCTTTCTTTTTCTTATATTGAGTGATTTCGTAAATATATTTTAAATATGAGTTTAAAATTTTAAATATGAGTTTAAAATTTAACTTTGATTGTTTAATCAGTCTCCTATACAAGCGTCGTTCTTTATATATATATATATATATATATATATATATATATATATATATATATATATATATATATATATATATATATCTATATATATATAGGGTGAACCAAATGTAGGTGGACAGTAAATGATAACGTTTATTTTGAGAATACATATTTAATTTTTTTGTATACTATAATACAAAATAAAATTTAAATAAATTTAGTTATAATATTTAATATAATATAACACAAACACCATAGTTATAATGAACACCATAGTTATAATATAATATAACACAAACCGTATTCAACCTACTGTCCACCTACTTTTGGTTCACCGTATATGCCAACAATTCAAGACGCTTGAGAGGAATGTTTTTACTTAATAGGAAACCTTTTTAATTAGTACAGATCATTTATCAATAATGTTATTCATTTAAAATTGAAAAAAATTATTGTTAATTACGTTAATGTATTTTCAAATGTCATGACATCTGCCTTGAAATTATTGATCGTACATTTAGCGAGTCTCGTGTTTAGAGAATCATAAACGTTGGAGAAAAAGATTGAATATCGGCAAATGTTGGTTACTGAACAATTAATTACGGATGAAATCAATATATAAGGTCAAGAATGTCAAATTCATTTTATACCAAGGATTTGATATGATATCATCGCCCGAGTGTGGGTGTCGCTTGAGTGTTTTTGCACTGTTAATGGAACAGAATTAAAGATAAAGTATGGTAATACTGTATAAACATAAAATATATACGAATATAATACACTTAAATTTAATAATTCTTACAGCTAAAGTATTTATAATATACATAGGTTAATGTTTTCCACATCCTGCATTTCATTAATTAAAATTTGGTTTTCTCCTCCTGTCCAAGAATTTCTAACATTACAAGACGTGCCAGTGACAAGTGAAACAGATTTACAACCTCTTGAGACGAAGAAATGGCGATCCTTGAGAGCCTGCGGGACGCAAGACGTTATGTTTGATATCCATAAATCGGCCATGTGATATCTCGATGATAAGATATTCAATCGACGAATGTCCTGTGCTTTTCATCATAACGTTGGCCGCTGCCATTGCTTCGTACTTGATAATGTTATCACTGTCCGCAAAATGTGACGCGTTAATAGTCACACGTGACAACACCGGAGGCTGAATTTTGGCGGCCTTTGGTATGATGTCGATAACTGGTAAACTTGGAAATGTAGTCCAAGTGCTTTATTTCTCTGGGGGGGAGGGGGTCGCCTGCGGTCGGAATGAGAATTAATTGCGGACGTGAATGAGCGGTGATTGTGTAAACGCAAAATTCCTCTTCACGTAGTGCCTTAAGTACTTTAGCGCAAGGTATACAGCGAGTAGCTCGTTACCAGCCATCGCCAGACCCTCGTTGCAAAATGGCACTCACACGCGAGAATTGGAAGCATCTCCACCGACACTAACTACTGCTTCGGGATGTGGGTGGCATAAAAGACCGACGTTGGACCATTGGAACGGACATGCGAGAGCCTTGAGGAGGTACAAGAGAACATGGAAGGGGCGGAGAAGGGCCCGCACAGTAAGGAATGAAACATCCGTAGTTAACTTAACTATGCCTAAAAGCTCGAGCAGCCTCTTCTGAGACGTAGAGAGAGGAGAAGAGAAATTTCTGATGACGTCGACCTTCTTGCGAATGAGGGATATGCCGTTGCCTGTAATATGATGACCCGAAAACTGCAGCTCTGAGATACCGAACTGGCATTTTTTGGCGTTAATAATAACCCATCACCAGATCTAACCCCTGTGACTTTTATCCGCGGGGTAATTTAAAAGATAAAATGTTTAACCAAAAGCCACACTCAAGAGAAGAATTGAAAGCATCAATTGAACAAGAAATTTCTCGAATTTCAACAGATACTCTGTCCATAGTAGTACAAATTTTGTTGTTCGTGTGCAGAGTTAATAAGCTGAGAGGACATCACATAAAACATGTTTTGCACTAGGGGACTAATTTCCATGTGTAGAGAAGGTACCATAAAATTTTTGTTTTTATTTAAGTTAATAAAAAAAAATTACAAACCTTTTAAAAGTGTCAGATCTTTATAAAAGTCACCCGAAAAAAAAAAAATAAATAAAAAATAAAAAAAATATATATACAGGGTGGGCCGTAAGTTTCCATACATAGGAAAAATAAACATTTTTTTATGGACAACCATTTTTATTTATATAATATGCTCTACATGGTTGCCATTGTTTTGAAAACACATTTCAATACGTGTTCCCCACTGTTGATGAACACGCATTAGCACAGTTGACGTTATGCTTTAATGGCGTTGGTGATACGTTCCTTTAGATGATTTATGTCTCGTATCTTTTCCTGATACACCATGCCTTCAAGTGCCCCCAAAGATAGAAATCAAGGGGGGTGAGATCTGGGGATCTGGGAGGACACTCCACAGGACCACGCCGACCAATCCAAGCATCCGGAAACTGCTGATCCAAATACCGACGCACGTGAAAACCATAATGAGGTGGAGCTCCATCTTGCTGGAAGTAAACTGGGAAGTTACCTTCCTCGTTTAGCAGGGATGGGAAAATCTCTTCTTGCAACATGTTAAGATACCTTTCGGCATTAAGATTTCCACTGACAAAATTGGTCCAATAATTCTGTCACCCCATATCCCGGCCCACACCATCACTTTACCGGCACCTTGCATCTTCGTCGGACTCAGCCAGTTAGGGTTAGCATTACTCCAATAACGTATGTTTTGCCGATTAACCTCTCCATTGACGTAAAAGTTTGCTTCATCATAAACAAGATCTTACGTCAAACGCATATTCTTAGGGTATCTGAAACATAAAAACAAACGTTTAATTTTTCCTATGTATGGAAACTTACGGCCCACCCTGTATATATACAGTATATATACAGTATATATATATATATAATATATTATATTATATATATATATATATAGGGGGGAGGACAATAACCATGTAAAAATGGAGCATTTTATTCTTTATATATATATATATATAAAATGGAAGGACGAGAACAGAATGTACCTTTGCAGGGTTTCATTTATTGAGTGAATCGAGCCCGTTGGTCTCGATTTAGTTTCGTCATTTAAAGGAGATGGCATTTGAAAACGGCCAAATCAATTTCTTTTATCTCGTTACAGTTCAAGATCTTCGATGGATTACTATAGATTAAATACTGAAACTTTTGTCTATGTTTGGCACATGCTCTTAAGTGTGTGTATATATATATATATATATATAGAGAGAGAGAGAGAGAGAGAGAGAGAGAGAGAGAGAGTGTTAAATGGAATTAATATGATTATTTTAATATTTGTTAATTAATTTAAGTTTTGGTTAAAATGTTGTAAATATGAAGGTTGTTTATTTCGAAACCAGCTTTCGAAACCAATAGCAGAATACATAACAATTTGTTAAGTGCCCCTTTTGGCGGGCATTTTCACTCAGAAAAACGGATTCCTTCTTCTCGGTTTTAGGCGTAGGGTGTGTTTAAGTGGCATTGCCAAATTTTAAATGTAAAAAGCCTGGATAACGTAATAATTCTTCCCCCCCCCCTCTCCCCTCCCCCCACATCTCTCTCTCTCTCTCATAGTTAAATTAACAATTAACCAAAAGTGAAAAAGTTTAAATTAATAAACATTTTTACGAAAGTATTGTTCTTCATTCTGTTCTGCCTGGCGCTGTTTTGAGTGCGAAAAATGGCTCTGTTTGTATAGAGAATATCCAAAAATAATAGAACAGCAAGATTAATTAACATACTGTATATGAAAACTTAACCATTACACTATATAACCTTTGGTTAGCTTCCGCCCGAATTGTTCATTCTGACGAAGGTCAAGCTTTTCACTCCACCTTAGACCTACAGTTTAACGTGGAATCCGAACCACGCCCCACCAGCAGCCGCTTCCACTTGGCCACCTAGGGTACCCATTTATCTACAATCACTTTCTTTATTGTGTGGAAGGATGAACAGCTGGGTTTTGCTGCGAGCCGGCTGCCGTCGGGTCTCGAACCGGGACCGATGAATTCGTAGTCAGCACGCTAACCACTACACCACCGAGGGCTTTAACTACACCACCGAGGTGTAGATCTAGGGGTTACAGCTACACCTAGTCTACTATATATATATTAATTATTCGGACTATAGTGGATTTAATTTTCCCAGAAGAGTTCCTTCTTCCATGCACGGTCTGTCATTTACCATTACTTATTCGGACTATAGTGGATTTAATTTCCCAGAAGAGTTCCTTGTTCCACGCACAGTCTGTGTATCATATATACAGGTGGTGCAAAAGTCTGGACCCATAGGCGGTTTATATGGGAAAAAAGTGTGGCCTGCAGGAAGTTTATTATGAAATGAAATTTAATTCACCATACACCAGTGACTAATTATGTTAAATTTAACGTTCTAGTTCAGAATTTACAATAAGTGTAATGGTATTTCGTATAATCGAGGCATAAGGAAATTTGCGACTGAACGTGAGGTGGCTCCTTCTTTTGCGTACAAAAGCACAAGCTCTATTCTTTCTGCTATTGTTAACTTGTCTGCCATAGGGTAACAATCTGAAAAATATTTAGTAAAATTATAAACAAAATTAAATTATAAAACTATTATAAAAATCGAAAAATATTTTTTATATAGTAATTGCCTATGGGTCCAGACTTTTGCACCACCCTGTATATTATGGAGTAGTGAGGACAGTAGTAATTCACAAAGAAATAAGTTGAAATGTGGTTGGACACTTCAGTTTCAATGTGTTGTAAAATAGAGAAGAAAACCAAATGTATTCGTAATGTTTCGAAACTAAGGTTGGTTTAACCATTGCGCGTATATGGCGCCGAAGTCTGTTCGATATAACGCGAAGAATTCATATTTAAGCTCTAAATAATTCAAGCAACTGAATTGAAATATATGTGTAAGCAGCTCAGCTGATCTCATCGCGAGAGATTTTTCAGTGAAATTAAACTTAAGTAGTTTCAAAACCTATTTATGATACGATTTCTCACTTAATCGGATATATTTACTTCTTCAGATGAGCTTAACATTCGGATTCGAATCTGGATTCATGCTAAAAATATTAATTGGAATCGGAATCGGATTTAATGTTGTTTCAGACCACAATTAGAACCGGAATAAAACGTAGGGTTTTTATTTTTTTCCTCCGAATTTGGAATCAGAATCGAAAAAAAAATTCGGAATGAGAATTCGAAACTGAATAAAAAAAAAATAATAAAATATCAGTTTTCTGCCGGAATTGGAATAGGAATTTCAATAGATCTCTTCGGGTCCGAAAAGGAAATGAAATCCATTTCAAACTACTCGTTGGAAGCTTGCATCGGAACTAGAATAGCTTCTGCAGTTTCGTCGCAATTGTCCACACACACACACACACACACACTATATATATATATATATATATACACAGTATATATATATAACACGAATAAGTACGCGTGGTTTTTGTTTCATAGAGAAACCATGTGTGCTCATGCGGGTTATTCCGATATACAGTGGTGTAGTGGTTAGCGTCGCTGACTACGAATCCATCGGCCCCAGGATCGAGACCTGGTGACGGCAGCCGGCGCGCAACAAAACCAAGCTGTTCATCCTTCCACACAATAAAGAAAGTGTTGGTAGATAAATGGGTACCCTGGGTGGCCTAGTGGTTAAGATGCTGGGGTGCTGGTGGGGCGTGGTTCGAATTCTACGTTAAACTGTAGGTCTAAGGCGGAGTGAAAAGCTTGACCTTCGTCAGAATGAACAATTCGGCCGGAAGCTAACCAAAGGGGTGTGTGTGTGTGTATATACATATATATATATGTGTGTGTGTGTGTGTGTGTGTGTGTGTGTCACGCAAACTGTTTCAAAGTGTGCGTCTGGCGGGTTGAAGTGATAGTACTTTGGAGACTCTGAAGAAACGTGCGGATCCCTGAAGTTGAACAAGACTTTAACCGAATAACGTCCGAACAGTGGAACCAAATTAATACCATCAAAGTAAAACTAATGAACCGAAGGAGCCGAAAATAGACTCAGAATAACTGAATTGCGCGTCTTTCTTCATTTTAATACTTTAATGATGAAATGAATTGCAGAAACGCAGAAATACTGCCGCCCGGAAGCTCTAATTTGCCAAAATGAATCAGATGGAGCCTTGGGCAAAATCAGAAGAAGACCCTCAACTATCACCACTAATGACCAAACAGAGAATGAATCAATTTTCGGTTACAAAGGATTAATTATACGATAATTTTCAGGAAATGAATTGGGGGGGGGGCACGGGGGGGCATCTCCCCAATGAAGTATTTGTAACTTTGCTATTTTTTAAGTAAAACCAATTTAATTGTCAGTGAGCAGATATCATCATAATACACAGATGCGCGTAATGAGAATGCCCGTAAGGTTACATCGACAAACATGAGTAGACATAGGATTAACGTAAGAGATGAGAATGTCCAACAAGTAGGATTTACGAGTAAATACTATATAGTTTATATGGAAAACTACAATACTTAAATAAACTATTTATAAAATATTTAATAAGTAATTTAATAATATATGAGCAGATGGAATTGGGTTCAATAAGCAAATAGATAAGTAATAAATATGGAGTATTAGTTTTACATACAATTTGGGATAATACAACGAATATTTTAAGGAGAGTAAGTCGAGATTAATTTAAAATTAAATGGGATTAATTCATTCTTTTTAGTTTATGTTAATATTCATTGAAAGGGAATATACAGGGTGTCCCAGAATTAACTATCTATTTCAATGAAATCGGACAAATTTTTTAAAAACACACTTTTATTTATGTTTATCATGTTTAATATGTGTTAAAAATGTATACATTTCTAAATTTTTTTCATAATTTTATTTTCATAATTTTTTCATAGTTTTTCATAGTTTTATTTTCATTCTCTTTCAGAACCCTATTTATAATGAATACACAAGAACGCATCTTTGTTGTAACATCCCGTCTCAAAAATTTGCAATGTAATGAAATCAGAGAAAAATTTACAAGAAGATTCCACAGAACCGGTCCTACAGACAAAGCGATTCGTGAACTTGTGAACAAATTTAAAAGAACTGGATCCATACACGACGAGGTGGGAAGAGGACGCCCAAGGACAGCACGTAACAGTACCGAACAGGTAGGTACGACAATTGCTTGAGGATGAACCAACAACTTCGGTTAGGGAGGCCGGTCGAAGACTCAACATATAGTCCAGGCAATCTAGAGCAAAAATAGCTTCAACCTGGGCAAAATTGCTTCAGAAGCTTTCTAAACTGTTTCCAGCTCAGGAACCATTGCAGAATAACATATCCAAAATCCGACAAAATTGGACCCCGGGAACACCCCCAAAAATGAAATTCAAAATGGCGGACTGGCAGTTTCCTACGAATACAATAAATTTTAATTTCGCTTTGTAGAGAGTTATGACGTTTTTCTTGATCAGTAAAATGTTTTAAAACACATTTTCGTTTCTAAATTAACCTATATGACACTAAAAATTGTATTAGCGGCTAGTATTAAACTATGACGTCACGTAATGTAAATAAAATATACTGTATGGAGTGTATGTGAGAATGGACATTGCCACATCTTTATAAACTTATATTATATACAACTCTTTAATTCCTACTACCACTATCAAATCTGCGTATTTGTGCTTGTCATTTTCTTTAAAACTGTTATTATGTACTCCTTTTAAATACTGCAACACAGTTTATTAATTTGTGTTTTCTGTTTCAGACTGACTCGGTGTGCGTCCGCCTTCAAGAATGCAGACCCCTGAAGAATTGTGCGTGATTTGTAAGGAGAAATTGGACAGCGGACAGGAAGTGGTTCACATCTCGCAAAAAGGAGCAGATGGTATAAATGCATCCAGCCGCAGCCGTGGAAGCGATGTTGTTGCAACAGCTGGAATAAGTGTTCACGTTGTATGTAGGAAAAGTTTACGGATAAAAAGACCATTGAAATAAGAAGCGACAGACCGCAGCCGAGGCAATACCAAGGAAAAGTGCTCGTTTTCATGAATACGCATTTTCCAGTGCTACTCACTGTTGTTTTGTGATACCTTTGTGGACTTTTTTTCCAAACACAAACCAAAATCAGAGCATGTCAAATAGGAACTACAGAGTTCTCCAAAACCATAAAAAGGTGCTGTGAAAGCCGCTGCGATGAATGGTCGTTTAATGTAAAAGGCCGTCTGGAGTATTATCTTCGTGATCTTCCTGCTGCAGATTGTGTCTACCATCACACCTGCAGCGTAAATTTTCGAAGTGGAAAAAACATTCCTCGCGCATACTCCTCCGACGATCATGATTCGAAGAAAGGGAGACCAACTAATGAAGAGCAACACCAAGCATTCCTTCAGACCTGTGCTTACCTGAAGAGAATGATGATGAACAACTGTTGATTGGAGACCTAATTTCCAAAATGGAGGAATATCTTCAAGGAAGTCGAGCTCTGTCTACGAACGCAGGCACATGAAGAGAAAGCTTTTAGAACGTTACGGAGACAAGATCATAATATCAGGTGAAAGTGGGAAGGCAGATGTAATAACACTACGAGAGACAGCTAATGAAATTCTTATAGATTATCACAAAGTCGAAAGAATGTGATATAGATATAGAGCTACAGAAGATTTACCTAGTAGAAGCTGCTGCAAAATAATCAGAAGTGATATCAAGTCTGTCGACTCGCCTAGAAAAGATGTGTATCCATCTCCAAATGACATCACTGCAGAAAGTGCTCTTGATTACATTCCCAACAGTCTGAAATTGCTATTATCAAAAGCATTTGCGGGACAGGATGCTTCAAGAAAAATAGGTGCAATTGGGCAGAGCATTATGCAAGCAACCCGTCCTAGAGGATTACTATGTCCACTACAGATCGGTTTGTCGGTTCAGCTACACCACAACTTTAGGTCAAGGTACCTTATTGACGTTCTCCATCAGCTGGGTTACTGTTCGTCGTATGCAGAAGTAACAAGATTCGAAAGAAACGCGGCGCTGGCAAGTGGGTCTGGCTCTTTTACTGTTGATGAAAACACTGCAGTCCTTCTAGCAGCAGATAACGTCGATCATGATGTCTGCACTTTGGATGGGAAGAATACCTTTCATGGAATGGGTATGATTGCCGCAATAACTCCGAAGATCAAGATCCACCCTTCTATTCACAGGCGTAATGTTGGTGACAATGACATTAAGAAGATTGCAAACCGTTGACATTGGGGAATATAGACACGCGAGAAGCATGTTGAGGGACATCTCATTCGCGTACTTCCAGTACCCACTGCCACCGTAAGTCGACTTAGTCTTCTCTGGCAGATATCTTCAGCAGAAAGATCAGGTCCAAGTTGGTCCGGAACAATGCAGGCAATTCACGGTGGATCAAGTGTCTCACATCCAGGTGTGGCGTCGATCACGTTCCTTCCCATCATAGATATGTCGCCAACTGACATGACCTGCATATTTTCGACATTACTATATTTGAGCAAGATAGCACGCGATCAAAAAGTCCCATACATTATTACCTTTGATCAGCCTTTGTTCTGGAAAGCTTCCCAAATCATCAATGAACAGAGAGACCTGCAGGACATTGTTTTAATGCTGGGATCATTTCACACTCTGATGAATCTTTTGAGAGCAGTCGGTACTCTTATGAATGGTTCAGGATTGTCTGAAGTACTTCAAGAAATATACGGACCAAATGCCGTGCAACACATGATGTCTGGAAAAGCTGTTTCAAGAGATACGTGGTCATATGATAGTAGATGCAGCTCTTAGTACCTTACTAGTCGCAGACGTTTTCCCTCGTAATGAAGATGGAACTCCTCATGACCTCCATAAGGCTTGTGACCTGCTCGACGATGTTATGACCGCCAACAATCAGTTGAGGATGTGGAATCTTCGAATGCATTGTCTCAGATTGCTACCACTTTGGATGCGAAGAAAAACTGACCTACAATCTACTTCGCAAACAAGTCAACTCTGGTTGGAATATCAGCGAATGATCAACATTGCACGTTCCTTGATAACAGCAGACAGAACCGGCTCGTGGGATTTGCACTTGCAAGCTATGCTGGAGACCATCCCCATAATTGCAGCAGCCGGACATCACAATTACCTGAAATCGATATACCTGTACCTGCAGAAAATGTTAAGTTTGCCTTCTGAAAATCCAGCCGTTAACAAAATGTTCCAGGAAGGTAAGTTTGTGGTAAGAAGAACGACAGATTATGGGCCGGACTCGGCACAGACCTGGTGATAGAACAAGTACTAATGCGTTTCCCTGAAAAGCAGAGGCGGACTGACACGCGAAGTGGATTTACAGACATCCAAAGGACAACGTGGCTCTTTTCTATGCCTCTGTGTTCCACTTATAACTTAGCAATGCAGGAATACACCAGAGTTTTGTTGGAAAGTAGTGAACAGCACAAGAAAATGAGGGGAAGTAGACAAATCAGGGACAGTAATGACATGAAGAAAGTACTTGAACGTCTGGAATCCTTATCCCCATTCCATTCTACCTCGGGTCTCTGCAACATTGTAACAGGGCTAACTGCTGATCCTGGAGTTAACGTTCATCAATTGCATTCAATCGGTACGAACATTGTCGTAAAATTGATTGGGAAACAAGCCTTTACATATTCTGCCAAAAGATCTGACAAAGTGAAAACACTAGGATCTGCTTCTGCCGTTGTGATCACTGATGCTTCAGATATAGAAGTAGATCCTGCACTACTGTTTCAGAGAATGATGACTGTTGCCACTGGCGGAGACATGAATCTTGAAGATGTCATGTGTTACGAACTGTGTGCATATCCTCCTGCATTGTTCGAATCACGAAGTATCTTGAGGAAACCCGATAAGTCTCAGCTAGCTCATGCAATAATCAAATCACTGACACTTTACGCATGGAAGAAGTTCAAGAAATTCAGTGCACAGACCAGTACGTATTGGATGGTGGATCTCTACTACATCGTGTTTCCTGGCGTCAAGATGAAACATATGACAGCATCGCCAACTCATATGCCGATTTCACTCTGAAAACATATGGAAAAGCAATCATTGTTTTTGATGGCTACAGCTCTCCTACGATCAAGGACATGACCCACAGAAGACGCAGCACCAAGACAAGCAGAAATGTGAATCTCAGTCCAAGCATGAAGTTTGTTGGCCAGAAGGAACACTTCTTGGCTAATGAACAACAAGCAAGCATTTATTTCCCTCGTAGGTGAGATGTTGAAGAAGCACGGGTGTACTGTTCACAACGCAGATGGGGATGCTGATGTGGACATCGTTCGTGCAGCAGTTTCCTCATCAGAAAATGCAACTACAACAGTAATAGGGGAAGACACCGACTTGCTGATTCTCCTTCTGTACCATGCCAAGGACAGTGGTTTCAAGTTGTACTATCGCAGCGATATAAGACGGGGACCATCTCCTAATCCTGTGTATGATATTCTCAGCATTCAATCATTGTTAGGCAATGACATCTGCAAGTATCTCCTGTTTGTGCATGCTTTCACGGCTGTGATAGCACATCCAGAATTTTTTTCGATCGGTAAAGCCAAAGCATTCGACACACTGATGAAGGTGGCTGAACTCCGTTCAGTTGCAAATACATTCTGTTCTGATTGTTGCCAACACTCTGACATTGAAGCCGCTGGAAGAAAGGCAATGCTTCTGTTGTATGGCTGCAAAACACTTGAATCCACTAACGCACTACGTCATCGAATGTTAGTTGAAAAGGTAGCTACAGCTAAATCTTTTGTTACACCCGAACGTTTGCCACCTACCGATGCGTCCACAAAGTACCACAGCTTTCGCACATACTTTCAAATACTAATCTGGAAGTCTACAGAAGAGAAGATCGATGCAGAACAGTGGGGTTGGTATGTAAAGAATAATTCCTACTACCCTACAGCCTGCGACAAGCCACCAGCTCCAAATTATCTACTCAACATGATCCGCTGCTCCTGCAAGACGAAATGTGCTACTTCAAGATGTGGATGCAAGCGTAATGGAATGCCCTGTTCAGCCGCTTGTGGCGAGTGCCAAATTAGTGGTTGCGATAACAACCCAAGTACCGGTAATCTATCCGATGATAGTGATGAAGAGGATTAATTTCTGTATGTTTGTGACCAGGTATCACTTCTTCTGTAATGAACATAACTTGAAACTGGGAAAAAAAATAATTGTTGTATTATTGATTATAAAAATCTGTAAAAAGCTATATAACATTATATTTGCGTAATAACTGGTTGTGTTGTATATTGTTGAATTATTTAAAACATTACAACTGAAAGGAAAAGCATCAAATGTATCTCTATAAATAAAAGCGTAAATTATATATATTTTTTTTGTAGGAAACACCCAGTCCGCCATTTTGAATTTCATTTTTGGGGGTGTTCCCGGGTCCAATTTTGTCGGATTTTGGATATGTTATTCGGCAATGGTTCCTGAGCTGGAAACAGTTTAGAAAGCTTCTGAAGCAATTTTGCCCAGGTCTAACTACAAATTGCCTGGACTAATATCCAAGACAACAGTTCATAGAATCTTGCGTTCGACACTGATGAAAAAGGCTTTGATACGGGATGTTACAACAAAGATGCGTTCTTGTGTATTCATTATTAATAGGGTTCTGAAGAGAATGAAAATAAACTATGAAAAACTATGAAAAAATTATGAAAATAAATTATGAAAAAAATTTAGAAATTTATACATTTTTAACACACATTAAACATGATAAACATAAATAAAAGTGTGCTTTTAAAAAATTTGTCCGATTTCATTGAAATAGATAGTTAATTCTGGGACACCCTGTATATAAAAGGGATAATTGTGTTAATTTAAATAAGAAAGGTAACAAGGATTTTGATGATGTTTCGACCAATTATAAATTTAGGATCACTTTAACATATTGCTTCCCAGGAACCTCTAACATATTGTTTCCCATTGTTAATCACTTTAACATATTGCTTCCCAAAAATAGACATTACACAACCAATTACAGTTACATTACAATAGTTTATAATATTTAGAGATTAGCTAGTCGAGAAAATGTAAATTTATGGACAACTTAACTTATTATACTTTGCCATTTTTTGTGAATGTAAAATATTTGCATCACCTGAAGATCAGGGCCCCAAGCCTTCTTTAGTTAGCCTTATAAGGCTAAATAACGAAAATATCACGACCTAACCTAACCAATCGTTAGGTCAACTGTACGCCTTTGACGATTGGTTAGGTTAGGTCGTAATATTTTCGTTAGTTAGCCTAGATTACCAACCTCTTTCTAACCAACCAACCTCTCTCTTTTTAACATATTGTTTCCCAGTGTTAATCACTAACATATTGCTTCCCAAGAGGGATCACTTTAACATATTGCTTCCCGAATGCTTTGGGAAGCAATATGTTAAAGTGATCCTAAATTTCTGTTAGATGATTTTTATTCTAATTATTTACTGTAATATCCGGCAAATCCAAGTGATTAATGAATGGATGAATGGTATACCCCTGTGTGTGTGTGTGTGTGTGTGTGTGTGTGTGTATACACACCACACACAGGGGTTGGACAGAATAATGGAAACACTCGCATTTTCGGTGCTGTATTTTCTGATATCATTAATGGCGTTATGTACTTTATTAAATTAATAGGTAACTGCATATAATATTAAGAACATCATCTATTTTAATATGTTCATATTGGTTTTTGATGTTCTTTTAAAATAAATAAGAATATGGCGCTTGGAAAAAATGTTACTGACTGTGAAAGGGGCATGATAGTAGGAGCCCGTTTGGTTGGTGTCTCAATATTAAGTCGCGTGATTGTCCCTGAACCTTGAGGAACACAGTTCCATAGTTATGAATACATGGAAAGAAATTTAAAAAAAAATACATCACATAAGCACAGAATTGTTCCCATTATTCCCCCCAACTCCAAATTCATTAGAACTTTGGTACTGGTTGGTGTTAAAATAGGCCTTACTACAGTTCCTATAACATAGTTATGACTGACACTGGTCTTTGCGGACTATTGTTAAATTTTGAAAAAAAAAGGTTTTGATGCAACAGTCTTTGATTGATTCTTCACAGCTCATAATTATCAAATAAGGTTCTTTCGTCGCATTCTGTCAGTGTTGCTTTACGCTCACTATATTATTTGAGGTTCTTTTTTATATTATTTTTGCATATATTCATAACCTTGAGGAATGTTCCTCGAGATACAGGAGCAGTTATGCGACTTTTATTACTGAAACACCAACCAAACGGGCTCCTACTATCATGCCTCTTTTACAGGCAGTAACATCTTTTCCAAGCGCTATATTTTTTATTTATTTTAAAAGAACATGAAAAACCAATATGAACATATCAAAATAAAAGATGTTCTCAATATTATATGCAGTTACATATTAATTTAATAAAGTACATAACGCCATTAATGATATCAGAAAATACAGTACCAAAAATGCTAGTGTTTCCATTATTCTGTCCAACCCATATATATATACAGTATATATATATATATATATATATATATATATATATATATATATATATGGAATAACACGGATGAGCGCGCTTGGTTTTTGTAGAGAACGCGTACTCCTATGTGTTATGTCATCTATGGTACAGCAGTGCTGTACTAGAGAGATTTTAATTAAATGCTGCCATTACCTGCACTGCGGTGGGGTTAACATCATAAAACACCTCTGGATGTTTAAATATATGGCAGGTTAACTTTTATCCCGTGGTGGCGGAGGGGACCTACAATTTTACGTGGGTTCCGAACCAAAAGAACATAAGAAATTTATGTAAAAACTGCCGGTAAATTGGCAACGACCAATTTTTACGAAACTAAATAATTATCAATTTAAAACTAATTAATTATCGATTTAAAACTAAAGATAGAATCTCTGATCCAGAGGATCAAGTCATAATAGACTACTATCCACAATATGTTACACTCTATATCTATTTATAAAGGACATGCAAATATATCGGATCCAAAGAATCCAGTCAATTTCATTACGGTATCCATCAAGTCACGGTCCATGTCGATAGCGGACCAAGTCAAAATTTACAATCATATACATTACAATATATACACTTACGAGAAAAAGAGTAGGTGTGGCTGTAAAGACTGTACAGTAATGTAGAAATGTGTGTGCACCCATTTTGGGTCTCCCATTTAAAGGTGTTTGTGGGGCAAGTGAAGATCATGAGTTTTTCAATACCTCACAGTACTATGGGGGGCACCGCTCGGCAGAGGAATCTCTTTAAATGGGTGTGTAAGGACAGAGAGTATCCCCTAACCCAAGACGCTGCCTCCCTATATCCCACAACACTTGTGTTGAGCTGTGGGATCTATCCCCAGAAAGCCTTAATTTTACTACCTTAAACTATACCCTTTCTATCAACGTATGCGTCTAATCGATTTTTAAACATGTTTATAGACGTGCTACTAATTACTTCTACCGGCAAACTATTATAGCTATTTACTATTCTATGCGTAAAAAAGTTTTTCGCAACTGCTGTCTCGAACCTTCTACTTGTCAACTTACACCCGTTATTTCTAGTCCTATTATATTGAGATATTTCGAAAAAGCTATCTCTATCTACGTTATCGAACCCATTCATAATTTTGAAAACCTGGATTAGATCACCCCTTAACCTCCTGGTCTCGAGTGTTGTCAATTTTAACTCCTTAAGCCTATCCTCGTACGACTTTGACCTAAGCGACGGAATCATCTTAGTTGCTCGTCTTTGAACTCTCGATTTTGTCTATATCTTTGCGCATATACGGATTCCAAAATTGGACCGCGTACTCCAAATGGGGTCTAACTAATGATTTATAAAGTGGAACTATAATATCGCGCGATTTGTACTCAAAATTTCGAGCTATAAAACCTAACACTTTGTTCGCCTTATTGACCGCTGCTGTACTTTGTTTCGCTACTTTTAAATCACCAGTGACTATAACTCCTAAATCTTTTCCTGCTCTACGCTTGTTAAATCTTTCCCTGACATACTATACGCAAATTTACCGTTACGCGAACCTATATGCAAAATTTTGCACTTATCAACGTTAAATCTCATTTGCCATGTGACTGACCAATCAACGATTTTATTCAGATCTTCCTGAATTTTACCTCTATCTTCGTCATTAATCGCCCTACCACCCAGCTTCGTGTCATCCGCAAACTTTGAAACTGTACTGACTAGGCCGACATCTAAATCGTTAATATATATAAAAAAGCAAGGGGCCCAATACAGAACCCTGAGGAACGCCACTCGCTACATTAGCCCAACACGACTCCGCTCCATCAACGACCACCCTCTGTTTCCTGCCTCGCAACCACTCTTCTAGCCAATATATATAATATATATATATATATATATATATATATATATATATATATATATATATGGTATTATCACAGTTTCAAGATTATGGTTAAATGTTTGTTCAAATCTTTTAAAGCCACTTAGTGCATGTTTTTAAACCTGACTAATCCCGGCTAAGACGCCATTTTGTTACAAACAATAAACAGAGATTAAATTGAATGTATTCTTTATGAAGGCATGCATTTTTCTTTGACTTCACAGAATACACACTGCCCGTTGAGAAAACCAAACTTTTTCCCGCGATTGAGGCATGCCACGACTCTCAGAGGTCAACAGAGGTCGTGCCTTGGGCATGTTGGATGCAGGCATGTCTGCTGTCCAAGTTGCACAACGAATGCATGTGCATCCCAGCACAATCTCTAGGCTTGTTAGATGGTACAATGCCACAGGAAGTGTTCAGGACCTGCCAAGACGTGGGCGACCTCGTGTGACGACCCAACGCCAGGATCGCCACATTGTACTGCAGCACCTGCGTCATCGGCAGCGGAATGCTCGTCAGACAGCCAGAGAGACACCTGGTATCCACAACAACAGAATTAGTGACCAGACCGTCAGAAACCAACTCCGTAATGCAGGACTCCGATCCCGCAGGCCTTACAGAGGTCCTTTTCTCACTGATGCAAGAAGGCAACGACGCCTGCAATGGGCCTATCAGCACCGTGACTGGACACAAAGAATGTGGAACCAAGTCCTCTTTTCTGACGAGTCTCGCTTCAGACTGTCCAATTCTGATGGCCGTGTCAGGGTATACAGACGACCAGGGGAGCGATACTCAGATGCTGCAGTAGTGGAGCATGACAGATGGGGAGGACCAAGTGTCATGGTTTGGGCAGGAATTGCCTTTGCTTCAAGAACTGAGCTGGTGGTTGTTGATGGCGCTCTGACTGCCCAGCGCTACAGGGATGAGATTCTTCACCCACATGTTCTTCTATTCATGAGGCAACATCCAGAATTGGTGCTCCTGCAACAGGACAATGCCAGACCTCATGCAGCCAGGATAGTGCAGGCGTACCTGCAGGGACAACAGGTGCAGACCTTACCATGGCCAGCCTTCAGCCCAGACATGTCACCGATAGAGCACGCATGGGATGAACTTGAACGGCGAGTTTGCAGACGTCAGCATCAGCCGCAGAACATCAGGGAACTGACCAATGCAATTATTGAAGAGTGGAGGCCCATCCCTGTTGCTTTCCTGCAGAGACTGTTGAGGTCGATGAGGGCCAGACTCCAAGCCTGCATTGTGGCTAGGGGTGGCCATACGTGTTATTGACTGTTTGTTATGTTAAAGAATCATTTACTATATACTGAGTCCTCATGTTTATTAATAAATCTCAAAAATTGCGTTTCTTTTTTTGACCAGTATATATATATATATATATATATTATATATATATATATATATATATATATATATATATACATACACACTCCAGTTCTGTGCAATCACATCACGAGAATTTAATTACTCTTTTATTGCTTTAGCAATAGACAGAAACAGAACGTCGTGCTCTTTGCAAACAAGCTCTCCACTATTTCCCATTAACCTGTAGCAGTCTTCCTCGAGGAACATGAGGTTTATAACCGTTTAATGATGCATACACTATCATTCATAAACTTGTCGTAACCTTTCATGAACTGCTTCTGGTTATTTAGCATTTTTTGTGGTTGTTCATTTTTATTTGAAATCGAAATCAAAGGTGAAATAAACACTACATTTAGTATTTAATATAATGAATAACCTATTTTTAAACCAGAGAAAAGACGCCTTCATTAGTCAAGTATGTGACGCCTTATCTGCTTTTAAAAGGATTTGATGTTTATGAAGGATATTTTGTGACCGCTGTTCCTTGTTAGCAGCCAAATTAAATACGTAAACTTCGGAATTAAGTTAAAAAGTTCTGAATTTTAGGGAGTTTTATAGTTTTAATTATAAGGTTTTCGGCTCTGGCTCCGGCCCCGATTGCACACGCACACGCGCGCACACACACACACACACACATATATATATATAAGTATTGCGTGATCTTTTAATAGTCCAATTAGTCATTTCAGAGGCATAAAAGTACGTGACAATTTATTTTATTTAATACAGCGTTTGTTCAACAGCATTTTATTTAATTATTTTATTTATTTTTGTTTTTCATTTATTGACGTTTAAAAAATGTAGAAATTTTATCTTTAATCTGCTCGATCTCACTTTCAGATGTGTATATATAATATAGTCTATTTTAATAAAGTATAAATTTTAAATTTATATATTCAAAATTCAGATTTATAAAGCCTGTGTACCGATACAAAAACCTATTTGAATACAGTTTATGGCATTTAAGAAAGAAGAATCGCAGATGTAATTACTGCCGTTCCCTTATTATACACTCGCTGGTAGCCCCAGAGTAATGCTAATATGGTACTCTGGGGCTACCAGCGAATGAATCATCCTATACTATGAAACAATTTTTTCCACAACAATATTTATATATGGAACAAAATAACTAAATTTCAGTTATCGACTCCGTAGTTCTAGCTCCACCTTGAGGTACACTCGAAAGGCTAGCTGCGCTTGAACTAGATTCAAATGGTCTAGTTCCAGTTACAGGTACCCTTGTTTCAGCTCCGCTCCGACTCCACTCAGGTTCGGGAAACCTTGATCCTACTCCACTCCGGCTCCCTATATTGTTTTTAGATTTTCAGCTCCAGCTTCGCTCCGATAAATCGGCTATGGTTCCGCAGTGGAGCTCCTACCAACTCTAGTTTTAATGATAAAATTATTAGAGCTTACATTCTCAGTAAGGAAAAGTTAAGGAGATTGTTGAGATTTTTCTTATTTTCTTTTATTATTCCGCCAAGTTTCACCAAATTTCTAAGAAGTTTCTGCATCGGGAACATTGAGCCGATGTTTAGTTACATGATCTATAGAAATAGTTGGTTCAAAAGACGTTACTACGTTGAAGATTGGATCTACAGTATCACCGATCAATGAAAACTAAATCAAACCCTCAACAAGTGCTGGAATAGATAACATTTTACCGCTGTTTGTAGACATTAGTTTCAGTTCGTTTTGCGATTTACCTACTTCACGTAGGAGAAACAAACTTGTCACAGTATTTCAAAAAATAATTTAACTAAGAAAGGAATGGAATCGCTACGATACATGTAATTACAAATTCGAAATAGAGTTAATATATAATATATATATATATATTATATATATATATATATATATATATATATATAAATTATTTCACGAAAGTAACAGGTGAAAAATATTTATGATGAATAAAACCCACGAAGGAAAGGAAACACAGAATGGTCATTAGACGAAAGCGCTTGAGCACCATTCTGTGTTTCCTTTCCTTCGTGGTTTTATTCATCATATATATATATATATATATATATATATATATATATATATATATTTATTGTTTGTTTGAGTTGTTTAACCTACCTCTAAGGTCATACGACGGAGGGGACCTACAGCTTTACGTGGAATCCAAACCACGGGTTGCTACATAATCTGGATACAGAGGAAGGCCTTCCATGGTGCCAAAACAAAAAAAATACTGTAAAAAGACCTAAAACTGTGACCATGCTTAAATACAATCTTTAGTCCTAGACCTATTTGGTTGAATCAAAACCCAACTAAACCTAACTTAACCTATCTTAATCTAACCCAGAATAACTTGTCGATTAAATGACGCGTCAAAAGAATGACGTTGGCCAAGGAGATCTTCAACATTTACAACAGAGGACGTGTTCGAATGTAAAAGTCCTTCCCCCATTAAATGAACAATACGCACACGATCTGGCTCCAACTGTAAATAATTGCATACAATCCCCTATCCTTCAGTATGCTGCAAGCTCTTTGCATTATTATCTAATGGGTATAAATCCTCGTAGTCTTATACTCTTAATATATGGCCCTTCTAATGTATATTAACTATTGAACAATACAAAAAAAACCCGCCTCATTTTCAGCATTTCTAAATTATATTTAAAATAAATAAGTCTCTCCCTCAATTTCATTTTTGCTTCCCTGGAAAAAATAATAATGAAAACATAAACAAAGAAAAAAGTTTAAAGACTTCACCATTTTTTTTCATCCACAGGCAATATCGTTTTCCGTTTTTGTTGTTGATATAAGAGAACACTCAAAGACTTCGAAAATTAGTTGGTTGTTAATCGCGAAAAGTGGGTTATTCAAATTAAGCTATGCACACAAGATTAAATGAGCTGTTTGGAGATATTTCTGACAAAATGGAAATCGTAAAGTTAATACAGGTGGGCCGTAAGTTTCCATACATAGGAAAAATTAAACGTTTGTTTTTATGTTTCAGATACCCTAAGAATATGCGTTTGACGTAAGATCTTGTTTACTGATGAAGCAAATTTTTACGTCAATGGAGAGGTTAATCGGCAAAACATACGTTATTGGAGTAATGCTAACCCTAACTGGCTGAGTCCGACGAAGATGCAAGGTGCCGGTAAAGTGATGGTGTGGGCCGGGATATGGGGTGACAGAATTATTGGACCAATTTTTGTCAGTGGAAATCTTAATGCCGAAAGGTATCTTAACATGTTGCAAGAAGAGATTTTCCCATCCCTGCTAAACGAGGAAGGTAACTTCCCAGTTTACTTCCAGCAAGATGGAGCCCCACCTCATTATGGTCTTCACGTGCGTCGGTATTTGGATCAGCAGCAGTTTCCGGATGCTTGGATTGGTCGGCGTGGTCCTGTGGAGTGGCCTCCCAGATCCCCAGATCTCACCCGCCTTGATTTCTATCTTTGGGGGCACTTGAAGGCCATGGTGTATCAGGAAAAGATACGAGACATAAATCATCTAAAGGAACGTATCACCAACGCCATTACAAGCATAACGTCAACTGTGCTAATGCGTGTTCATCAACAGTGGGGAACACGTATTGAAATGTGTTTTCAAAACAATGGCAACCATGTAGAGCATATTATAATAAAAATGGTTGTCCATAAAAAAATGTTTATTTTTCCTATGTATGGAAACTTACGGCCCACCCTGTATATCTGCAATATAAACTAACGACAGAAGCAAGGAAATGACTATGAATCACGCTCCGAAGCCTCATTAGTACGTTCACTCTCTATGTACTTGGCGACAGTGGCGTAGTGACCCAGGAGCACTCGCTCTTTTGCACAGTGTTCTGAGGGCGCCAAATTGACAGCCAATTAACCCAGCAAGCACGCATCATGAAGTCATGACCTAATAAAATTAAAAAATCCGAAGTCCATATGTCAAAAGTCGTGTTTCCATGTGGCATGCGTTGTCATAGGTCATATACAATCATTGACACACGTTGGCACGTTGCCAAGAGTTTATTGGTATGTCCTTACCGTCACACGGTCATGTTACCATGGTTACACCGTTACTATGTTACGGCCGTGCCAAATTACTGCTATGTTAGTCTTGTTCGCTCATGTTGACATGCCATGCGTGGTGTAGGCGGCCAAATTACAACCATTGTTCGTTCCAAGAATATCTATATAACGGGTGTGCCATAAAAAAAGGGTACATTTTACATTTTAAAAAGGCTATAAAATCAACATTTGTCATTTAATTTTAATAAAACTTCAACACAATAAAACATATGTATTTATCTATATGCAAACAAGTTTTCAGACTAAAATATCAAATAATTCAAATTCTAGCAACATTTAACGAAAGAGTATGATTTTTCTACTTAACATGCAAAAAATTATTAAGCCTTTTTAATATTTTTTTTTATAAAAATAATTTTTAACGTAAAATTTACCTGAAATTATTAAAAAAATTGTTCGAAATGCTTTCCTTCCATTTCAATAACTTTTTTAAAAAGAAAATAATACACGTAATGAAACATGTAATAATAAAATAATAAAAATTAAAAAGGAAAACTAAGACAAAAAAAAAACAAGTACTGAAAATATCAATACAAGTAACCCCCGCTTAGCACGAATTCGGTTTGCACGAATTTCAGTTTAGCATTAAGTGCTAATTAACACCAACACAAGATTAGTAGTATGGGTGCATCGTGTCAGAGTGAGGGTAGAGGGTAGGGTTGGCACTGAAGGAAGGGGGTGAGAGGAATGACACTGAGGGGAGAGAGGAGAGGGAGTTGAGGGGTGGCACTCAAAAGTAAAGCGTTTTAATCCCTTTTAGTCCCCAAGGGTATTTGAAGCCATTAATAGTTTTATAATGACCGAAAGAAAGATAATGGAATTTTATTCAAGTTCCTATGCTAGCTATATATATATAATAGAAGTAAAATTATTTTATAAAATAAACATTATTTTATAGCATGATATAAATAAGTTATGAAGTTTAGAGGCCACTGGCATATATAGATAATATACACATAAATATGAATTATTTTAGGATGTAATGTAAATAAATTATCAGGGAAATATAAAATTATTTTTACGTAAATTATTCAGTTTTATATATATAATATATATATATAATATATATATATATATATATATATATATATGTTATGCGCCATCGGTAGATTTGCGCTATCGACCGATCGCGCTGCGCTATCAATGGATCCAATCTGTTTATTATGTATTTTTACTTACGTATTATCGGGACTACCAAACTGTTTATTATGTATTTTTGCTCTCGTCATTTTCGTTTAAACTAACGAAAATATCACAACTTAACCTAACCACTCATCAACGGCGTACAGTTGACCTAACTGGGCATTCAGTTGATCTAACTGGGCATTCAATTAACGTAACAGGTTAATATTGGTTAGATTAAGTTGTGATATTTTCGTTAGTTTAAACGAAAATGACGAGAGCAAAAATACATAATAAACAGTTTGGTAGTCTCGATAATACGTAAGTAAAAATACATAATAAACAGATTGGATCCATTGATAGCACAGCGCGATCGGTCGATAGCGCAAATCTACCGATGGCGCATATCATCATAATATATATATATATATATATATATATATATATATATATATATATATATAATGAAGTTTAGCGGCCACTCAACACCTTACCACGCTCGCTACATCCACCAGCGTACCTTATCCGCCCACGCCTATGTCCCGTCTTAAACTGCCTACAGACCACCTCTCCATATCTCTAGCAGGATGCGTTTATTATAAATTAGAATAAAGGATAGAAAAAAGAAATACATTACTTACAAAGTAGAGTTTTAAAGCAAAATAAAGGATATAGATTATTCGGTTAAAATAAAGGGAGTAAAAGAGAAGAAATATGAAATAATTGTGTGGAAAAAACAGATAGAAGGATAGAAACCGAAGTAGGGCAGTGTGGAAATTAAGGATTTATGCCAGCCTCTATCAAACGCTTTTGAGATGTCTAATGCAATAGCAACGTTTTCATCGAAATCCCGAAACGAGGATGACCAAGGGTCAGAGAGAACCCATACTGACCATCTGAAAGAAGATTGTGAGAAGGGAGGTGTTTAAGAATCTTCCTATTAAGGATAGATTCAAAAACTTTAGTAAGTCAGGGGGAAGAGAAGATGGAGGAACAGTGCCAGAATCGTTCAGGGTTGAGTTGGAGGCGAAAGTTTGAGCGAAGAGTTCTGCTTTATCAGAAGAGACGGCAACTGAGCCGTTGGAATGGAAAAGAAGAGGGAAAGAAGAAGTAAAGTTGTTGGAGAGGATTTTGCTATGTATCAGAAAGAGCGAGATTAGAATTGAAGAGGTTTTCACATTTTTGTCAAATAAAGGAATTTTTGGCGAGTCGGAGAACAGATTTTGCACGATTCCGGGCAGAAATGTAAGCAGAGTGAGAATCAGGAGTTGGATGGCGACGGTACCTTCTGAAAGCCTCCTCTTTGTTGCGGATAGCATTAGAACAAGCAAGTTAAATGAAGGTTGTTTTTTTCATTAGTAGCAAAAGAATATGGAATGTACGCCTCCATGCCCAAGAGGAGGTGATACGCTCAACGCACTCGGAGGGGCCCCAGCCACCGAAGCAGTAATAATGCCATGGGAAATAAAAAAAAAACTACCTAACGACCTCCCAATCGGTGGCGCCAAAGTGCCAAAGGCGCATCCTCTTGGGAGTATCCAAAGGCCGAACTGGAACGATAGCACAGAAAACAGATATAAGATTGTGGTCGGAGGAGCCCAACGGAGAAAAAAGTTTGACAGAGTAAGAAGAGAGAAATAAATCCAGAATGTTGGACCTATCTCCAAGGTCTATTCGGGGATACGAGTTGGGTGTTGTACAATCTGCTATAGGTTATTCAGGATAGAGAAATTGCAAATTAATTCACCAGGGTTGTCAGTGAAATGGAAGAAAAGAAAAGGTTGCGTAAAACTTAAACTTGCAGTGCAGTATTTCATAAAAAAAATTTAAATAATTCTTTTTAATCGATCTCTTTGCCTCACAATATGAAGAATGGAAAAGGGGTTGTTTTAAATTTAAATTAGTATAACAAATGTTTGTTTTGCATTATTTTACACACACACACACACACACACACACACACGTGTGTGTGTGTTTTTCCCTTCTGGGAGCAGGAAAAATCATATGAAAATATGTATATATAGCAAATGTAGTCTTGATCCCATGAAAAGACAAACACACTGATTTTTCGTCCCAATTTTTACAGCTCTCCAACATATGGTTCAAGCAGGAGCCATTAAAGGAATAACAAAATGTAGATTTGCATAACAGCGATATTTCATTAAATGAATAAACATGATAATATATCGCTGTATTTAAACTCTTTTACACAAATAAATATACAGTGTGTGTATATATATAGTTGGTTGTTTACATTTTCAAACTGTCCAACTTTACAACACTTCCACATGGTAACTTTCATTCGTCGATACAGTGTGTAGTCGACATTCGATCTCCATTAGAACATTAGCGAGCTACTTTTGTAAAATGGATTAAATAACTTCTCTGATTTTCTTTTATGGAATTCTGCCAAACCCTTGGTTTTGTCACGACACACGAGTGTTTTAACATACTCTACGGGTAAAGGTCCAAAAGGGGTGGTAAGTCGGGTGATCGAGATGGTTATGGTATCGATCTACCACGACCTATCCAGCGCTGAAACACATTAGCATGAATGGGATTCGCCAAATGTTAACGTTTGGTACGCTTTGTCGCGTGACTACATAATTGGTTCTTTTTCCCTTGACGATCATACCGTCACTGGAGCGAACTGCTTTAACATGCTACAGATATTTTTTTTTTGACGTGAGGTGTGTAATCTTTCAAGCTGTGGCGCCTCTTCACTAAGCAGTTTCTGTTCGCAACTTTCAAGAGGTAACTTTCCCTCAGCGTTGGATAATCCATGATGGACCCGATAGCATGGCCACCTCAATGTGTGTGTGTGTGTGTGTGTGTGTGTGTGTGTGTGTGTGTGTGTGTGGTAATTTCGCTTAATAGAGTGAGTGAAGTAAAGCTCCGTAAATCGCCATTAATCTTTACGCAGAATTTAATCCAGAATTTAATTGAGAGTCGACTTTTGTCGAGCACTCAGGAGAATAAGAAAGAATGTTTCGTCGTGACATGCAACAGAGTAAAGAATCGTTTTTCTGTGTGCAAAAGAAAGATTTGCAGGTCATATATTTTAATCACAAGTTTCGGTGAAAGCAAAAATGAACTGAACAAACTTGTATTTTGAGGGCGATAAAGTAGGTTACTACATAAACGATACCGTGCTATAAGATGGGATACCTTACCTTACCTTATGAACCTTATGTTGTTTCGTGCGTTGGTCTCTCTTCACACGGAGGTCAAGCTGGTGGCCCCGCCTCTAGGTCTGGCCTGGTGGAGGAGCGAGTTGCTTTCTTGCGCTCTCCACCGTACATAGCCAGGCACGCCCGGCTCATCTGGTACTGTCCTGAGCCAGGCATCCAGTCTTTTCTTGAAGACTTCAACTTTGACCCCCGTTACGTTTCTGAGGTCCTTAGGAAGATGGTTGAAAAGTCTTGGCCCCCTGACAACCAAGCTATTTTCCTTCAGGGTTGAGGAGGTCCCTTGTCGTGCCTTTAATTTGGGAACACTACACATTCTGCCTTTCCTATTTTCCAGTGTTGTTTGAATGGTAATTGGGTTTAGTTTTAGGTTTGGTACCAGTTTTTCGATCATTTTCCATATGTAGATTATGATGTACCTCTCTCTTCTTCTTTCCAGTGAGTACAGATTTAGTTTACGTAGTCTTTCCCAGTAGTTGAGTTCTTTGCAGCCATCAATCTTGGCTGTGAAATGCCTTTGCGTTTCTTCTAGTTTATTAGTTTCTTCCTTTTTATATGGGGACGTCAAAACTGAGCAGTATTCAAGTTTTGGTATAATCAGTGTTTTTAGCAGGGGAATCATTACTGTCCTGTCCCTTCTCTTGAACGTTCTTAGAACCTGTCCGGCGACTCTTTTTGCTTTATTTATCGCTATCTGATTTTGTGTTTCGAATTTCGCATCATCTGTCATTATTATCCCGAGATCAATCGCTTTCATGCTTCTCTGAATTTCCTGTCTATCTGGAGCATAATATGCAGTCTGTTTAAGTTCTTCTTTTCTACCATATCTCAAGAGCTGAAATTTCTCGGCGTTGAATGACATGTTGTTGTCTTCTGACCATTTGTATATTTTGTTCGTGTCCCTCTGCAAGGCCTCCACGTCATGTACATCGCTGATTTTTCTGCTGATCTTTGTATCGTCTGCAAAGGATGTTACTATACTATTGCTGTTTACTCCGCTGTCTATGTCTGTTAGCATGATAATGAACAGGAGTGGGGCCAGTACTGTCCCTTGTGGTACTGAGCTGCGTACTTCCGATTCTGATGATGATATACCTTGAATTTTGACGACCTGCAGACGATCACTAAGGAAGTTGTAGATCCATTTTCCCACTTTGCCTGTTATTCCCATGTCTTTAATTTTATGTGCTATTATACCATGGTCACATTTATCGAAAGCTTTAGCAAAATCTGTGTATATAACATCGTAGTTGTCATTGCCTTCCAATGCATCTAGGATATTGTTGTAGTGCTCTATTAGTTGTGATAGGCATGATCTACCTGATCGGAATCCATGCTGATTTTCGTTGAATCTTTCCCGTGTCTCCAGGAAATCATAAATTTTCTCTCTAACTATTCTTTCAAATACTTTGGTGAGGTGGGACGTCAATGACACTGGTCTATAGTTCTTTGCTTGAGATCTGTCCCCTCCTTTATATATAGGGACAATGTTTGCTCTTTTCAAGATGCTCGGTATTTCCCCAGTGTCTAGGGATCTTCTCCATATCCAGTATAAAGGTGTAGCTATTTCATTTTTACAGTTTTTAATCAATAATGCGTTCCAATTGTCCGGACCTGCAGCTGAATGTAGTTTCATTTGTCCTATAGCTCTCGCTACATCTTCTGGTGTAAACTCAAAGTCTGTTATATACTCTCCTTGCAATTCCTCTTCAAAGAATGCATTTATGTCAGGTATCGCTTTGTCACTTTTTGGGGTACTGAAAACTGATTCATATTGAGCTCTCAATGTATCAGATATTTCTTTTGGATCGTCGGTTAGTTCATTATTTCCCGTCCTTAAGGGCCCAATAGCGGCGCGCGTTTTTGTTTTCCTTTTTGCATAGCTATAGAAGTATTTTGGATTTTCCTTTATTGCTTCTACCGCCTTTTCCTCTTCCCTCTCTGTATGGTCCTTAATCAGGGCTTGTATTTCCCTATCGATACCCTCCAGTTTTTCTTTTATTTTTCCTGCATTATCTCCGCAGTTTCCTAACTTCGCCTCCACTCTCTTTCTTTTGCGGAATAGTCTTCTCTTTTGCCTTTCTAGCCAGCTCCTCTTTCCTTTTGGCTGTGATTTCGGAGCATATTTTTCTAAAATTCTCAGCGTTTTTTCCTCCAAGGTTGTTAGCATTTCTTCAGTTGTTTTATTCTCGAAAATTGTTCTCCATTCTATTTGGGCCATGTGCGATCTGATTGCTTCCCAATTTATAGTCTTCGAGTTTAAGTTAAAGGCCCCGAATTTACTTCTTTCCACAATATGTGTATTGTCTTCTAATGCTGCCATCATATTTGTTGATATCTCGATTAAGTTGTGGTCTGAGATAATGGTTGGGGTTATTTTTATATCAGCAATCAAGTTCGTGTTATTCGTGAATACCAGATCCAGGCAGTTATTTTTTCTGGTATTTTCTGTTATCTCCTGTGTCAGCATAAACTCGTTTGTGAGAGCCATCAACATTTTTGCTTGTTCCTGATCTTCTCTTGTGCCCCCCTTGTCCTGGTGAATATATATATTCCTATTCACCTTTTTGTATTTTATAAATGGGAAGTTAAAGTCTCCGCAGATCATTATATTGGGGGATGGAGGGTTTATGGCCTTTATTAGCTTTCTAATGTCATCAATGGCCTCCGAGAATTTTTCGGTTGGGGTGCTTGGAGGTCTATAGATGACTATTACTATCAAGTTTAGTTTTTCTATTTTCACTGCTAGGAGTTCCACATAGCTGTTTGATTTACTTATTATCGTCTCTGTCATATGACCTTCCTGTACATATATAGCACAGCCACCTTTCCGTCTCGTCGTTCTATCCGCTCTTAGTAAGTTGAAGCCCTCTATATTTATCTCTTTCTTATCAATACAATGTTCGCAGTTTTCACAATTTCCTTGGCAATCTTTAAGATGAGTTTCTGTGAGGCATGCGATGTCCGCCCTTGTTTCGTCCATAAATCCTTTCAGGTACGAAACCTTATTGAGTGATTGGTTTGGTCTTATTCCTTGAATATTAGCCAGGACAATTTTTATGTTCTCTGTTTTTCGTTGCCCCTTGTGCATTTCAAGTTCGTTTTCCTTCGATATCGCTTGATTCGTTGCTCTATGATCCTCCGAAAGAGATCCGTTTCCTCCTACTTGTATTGGTAGCTTCTTGCCCGGTAGCGATTTGGCTCGGGGGTTTCCAGCTGTGTCAACTGCATGTGGATGACATTTAGCATTCGTAAGGTGTCTGAGATGTTGAAAAAATTTTCTTGTTCGCTTATTGTGTTCCTATTGTTGTTCCTATTGTTATTTTTATTCCTATTGTCATTTAAACTTTTTCCTTTGTTCGTTGAGTCCGTCGGGAGATGTTGATAGTAGCATTTATTCCCGAATTTGCCCGTATTTTGCGTAAGTTCTGCAAATGTCCGGGTGGTAGAATTTACATCCGTCTCCAAATTTACAATGACCATTATTATAGAAGAAATTGCATATTGGGGGATGTTCATATATACATTGTCCTCTTTTAAATCTGCAATTATCTTTTATATAATACCTGCATATAATTCCTTCCCCATATTTACTCTTGGCTTTTGTTTTTTGCTCCTTATTGGGGGACAGTTTTACTTCGTTTACTTGACTGCCCTCTTGTCTTGTCCTATTTGTGCTAGTTGTGTTTTTTGTCCTTCGTTGCCCTTATGCTGTGTGTTGTCTTTACACTCTTTGTCGCCTGTGTGTTTTCGGCCTCATTTTGTGACGGTATTTGAATTCTTTCTATTTCGCCTTTCTCCGTTTCTTCCGTTTTCCACTGTTCTTTGTTTCCACTTTCCTCTTTCATTCTCTTCTCGTAGTCTCTTTCTGCTTTAAATACCGTAAAAGAGTTTAATTCGGTCAAGCAGTTCTCGCAGAAAAATTTTTTATCCATTAAACTGCTTTGCGTTCGTTATAAGGGATATATATATATATATATATATATATATATATATATAATATATATATATATATATATATATATATATATATATATATATATAGTAGATTGATTTTATATGAAGAATAAAGCGAAACGTACAGGGCAGAAGAGGGTTCGTCTTTGCGACGTTGCCTGGCGACGCGCCGACGAACCCTCTTCTACTCTGCACGTTTTAATTTAGTCTTCCTAAAAAAAAAGTGGTCCTTAGCAATATAGGCGAATTTCGAAGATCGGTATTCTACAGTATAGCTCTCACCGCCTAATTTTGTTCCATTGTTCTGAAAAATATTTTCTGCAAAATTTCACTCAAATATTTAGGAATCGCTCAATCAGGTTGAAGTTTTGTTTTGTGGTTAAGTGCATACCAAGATAGAAAACGGACCATGATTTCCGTTTATAACCATATAACCAGTATGAAATTTTATTGTTTTTTCTTTCAAAGAATTCGTTGGCATCCAGATTCCCCCCAGTTTATTGATGAACAACTGGGTATTACCCCTTGTTGACAGGGCTATCGTGGTCGCCAACCACTCATTTGTTACCTGGCCATCGATTCTTTCTTACTGTCTAGGAAGCGCCACCGGTAGTCCCGTACAACCCGAAGCAAGTATTTCTGATCTTCCTTCTTCGTTATGATGATATTCTTGAATGATGGCCACATCCCTTTCGGCACTGTCGTTCACCGCTCTCAAATGGTGAAGCATCTCCAGCTTCTCTAATTAATCTTCTCTCAGTCTCCATGACTCGGGGTCAGAATCCAGGAGTCCAATCAGAATGTCGAGGTAATGGAAGAACTCCCTCGTGTTCTTGGTGACTTTCTTATGGCCAGTTGGATAAGGTTTTGGGGTTCATCCATGCCCTCTTTCTCATTAAGGACCTTCAACATTGCTCGCTCGGACTCTGTTGACACAGTTGGATCAAAGAATACCATCCCGACGAGTTCCTCGCTCAAATACCACAGTTATCGTTTCATATAACTTGAACAACATCGATTTACGCGAAATTTGGCACGAACAACAAAGTAAAGGGGTGAGAACTTATATATGGTGAAATCTTAAAATTCTATAACATTATTTCAACCCATGACGTTCCTCTACAATGCACGGCAGTTGCTCATATGTTGGAAAACCATACGAGCCCTAACTTTTCACTTTTAATCTCACATATTTAGTAAGTGAATAATTAATTACCACCCAAGTTAATTGTTAGTAAATCAATAGTTTTATGTTATATTAACATGCAGTAAAAGTAAAACTCTATTATTTACACATCCAAACCTTACAAAATAGTTTTAACACTTTATAAACTGTAAAATAATTAAATATCGTAATGTCATCTCTGTAAACCACTACAAATAAGCAGTTTTATTGCTTAGCAAATTAACTTATTTATTACTTAATGGTTTCTAAACTGTACGCCTCTAATAATTTTGGCGAATGCCCTGTAGGCTCAGTAGGCTTGTGAAAAAAATGAGAACACGTTTACAATATAATGTTTTACATAAATTTTAATTTATATCCACAAATATTCATTTTATATCCACAAATATTCATTTTCACAAATCTGGTTCTTTCATTTTGTAAAGCTTTTGAGCAATGATAGGAAAATCTCAACCGTACCCTTGGCTATTTGACGAAGATACCATTATAATTGTTCAAACCTGGCACATTATAAAAAAAAATAGACATTGTCGTACAGACAGATACAAAACATGACTGGATTTAAATATAGCCAGTCTTTATTTCATGCTTGTTTTATATAGAAATTAAACATATTTTAGAAGCAAGTATTGATTCAGTTCTACAGTATAAATCATAAAGTGAGTCAAACATCGATGTGTCCTCACGCCACCGAATATTGCCACCTTACGGCCGACATTTTTTTTTTTTAATAATTTTAGAACGTTGTTCACTTAAGTTATTCAGCAATGTAAGATAGATTGAGAAACTCTCTAAGTATATAGTCAGACCCAAGTATAGAAATAGGTGTGTAAATAAATTTATATTCCTATACCTATACCTCATTAAAATTTCATTTCTCTACCTATACCTATCTATACCTTGCCAATATTTTATTTCTATACCTTCATTTATTTATATACCATTTTTATACATATACCGTTATGTCATCCCACACACACACACACATATATATATATATATATATATATATATATATATATATATATATATATATACACACACACAAAGGAATACAAAGGAATACAAAGGACACCAAAGAGCAACAAACCGGCTGGTCCCTACGAGTCTGTCTGTTTATGGTTAAAAGGTTAAAAGATGTGAAAAAATTTAAAGACAAATAAAAGTTTTAAAGCAGAGCAAAGAAGAGAGGTTGAAAGGAAGGAAGGATCACCTGAAGATGAGGGCCCCCAGCCTTCTCTAGTTAGCCTTATAAGGCTAACTAACGAAAATATCACGACCAAACCTAACCAGTCGTTAGGTCAACTGTACGCCCTTGACGATTGGTTAGGTTAGGTTGTTATATTTTCGTTAGTTAGCCTTATAAAGCTAACTAAAGATGGCTGGGGGGTCCTAATCTTCAGGTGATTCGGAAGGAAAGAAATTTAAAGCTAAAGTGATATATATATATATATATATATATATAAGTTTCAAAGTATGACCGCTCATGGCCACCAAAAGAAAGGTAGATAGCAGAGCGAACACAGGACGAAGACTATGGAACAGCTAACGGAAATGAACAATAGACGGGTGAAAAAAAAAAAAAAAAAAAAAAAAAAAAAAACAGAAAAATCATAGCGGAGTCACAGCCGGTAAAGAAGTCGGGAACGAAAGAGGAAGAGGAAGGAGAACAACCCGGTTACCGAAAAGTAGGGACCTTCAGAGAGAATAGTGCCAAGCCTATCACAAGGCCCGACCCTCACCAAAAAGGGAAAATACTCTGCGCGCAGCGCAGAGTAAAGCGGACACTCCACCAGGAGGTGGGCAACTGTAAGTGGAACGTTACAATTGGGACATCGGGGCACCCGATCCCCGGCCATCAAATAGCAATGGGTCAGGTGGGTGTGGCCAATACTGAGGCGGGCCAGAGCCACCTCCTTATGGCGCGACCGATGGATTGAAGAGGCCCAACATCCCAATTTGGGTTTAATCTTGCAGAGTTTGTTATTTGTAGGGCCATCCCAGCGACTCTGCCACCGGGAGCGCAAAAACCTACGAAAGCCAGGGATATAATCGGAAAAGGGGAGGGACACGAGTGAAACCTGTAGTCGGCACGCGGAACGCGCAGCTTGATCGGCAGCCTCATTCCCAGCCACGTTAACATGTGCAGGGACCAGAGCTGGGCACCGCAAACTCAAAATCACTTCCGCAATCGCAAATCCGCAAACTCAAACCTTACCTTCCGCAACCGCAAATCCGCAAACTGCTTGCCATTTTTGGTGCCGCAAACGCAAACCATATTTCCAATTTTTACAGTGCTGGGCACTTCCGCAAACACTTCCGCAAACCGCAAATTCCGCAATCGCAATTTTAACTATAAAAAGTATCCAAAACATTAAAGAGGTATAAAAAGTTTTTATATCTTTTTAATGTTTAATGTTTTAGCCTTGTTTTTATTAAAAACAAGGCTAAATAATTTATTACAATAAATCACTATTGTAGAAGAAATAAAAATACTACATATATTGATATATTATATTGAACAAAAACACCTCCTGCAAGTAAATAGTAAATAAATTAAATAATAAATTTAATCATTTGAATTTCATAAATTTTGAGACTTAGACTCGTTAGAGAAGACTGTACTGTAACTGTAGTAACTGTATACACATTACATTACACAAGTTAAATTAAGTTAACACTGTGACTGTACACAACTTGAACTCACTGTACAACTCAACCCCTCTAGCCTCTACAAGTGTACGCCTCTGGCTTTGTCAACAAGTTCAGTCGTCCTCCTCCAGTAACTGAGCCAAATCCAGTTTTAATAAGTCCATGTTCCCCTGCCAGCCAATTGGCGGCCAGTAACAGCAGCGTCACAGCACTAGCGGGCTTGGCCAGTGGCCACGTGGGAAATTTGCGGAAAGATTTGCGTTTGCGGTCTTAGTTCCGCAACGCAAATTCACTAATTTGCGATGACTTTGCCGCAAACGCAAATCCGCAAACGAAAAACATACTTCCGCAATTGCGGAATTTGCGGAAGTGTTTGCGGAAGTGCCCAGCTCTGGCAGGGACCCAGCAAAATACCACCTCCTTGCCACCAGAGGTGACAACGATATGGCACAGTAACTGGATACGTCGGACCAATGGGTGGACAGGGTCGAAACATTCCAAGCCATCCAGGGCACTGCGGGAATCCGAAGAGATGACAAACGACCCATCCGGATGCTCCCGCACCACCTCCAGAGCGCTCAGAATGGCATCGAGCTCCGCCGTGAAAACGGAAGCTTCATCAGGGAGACGGGTACATCGGGGAGCAAGGGCAGACGACTGGGAAACAGCCGCAGCCCCAACGCCCCCTGACGACCTCGAGCCATCTGTGAAGACCGCAACACACGCAGAGTGACACGCTGTATGCTGAAGGAACAGAGACCGAAGCAAGGCAGAGTCAGAATCGACCCTGCGAACGGGGTGTAACGCCCTACAGCATGTAACAGGGGTGCTCTCCCAAGGTACAACACCCTCGAAAGAGACCGGTATAACGGATGGAGGAGGAGTGCCCATACCATCGAGGAGGGAGGTCACCGTGTCAGTGAAATACCAACCCCCATCCCGGCAGAACGCCCTCTCAACCACCTGGAACAGAGGAGAGTTGGGAAGACGGAGAATCCGGAGATAGTGCTTGGCAATGAGGAACGACCTCCGATCCTCCAAAGGAGGGATGTCGCACTCAACCTGCAGACTATCAACCGGAGAGGAGCGGAAGGCGCCAGATGACATGCGCATTCCTCTAGAGAGGACCGGGTCCAGTATCCGAAGGGCCGTACGGGAGGCGGAGCCATACACCACACCCCATAGTCTAATTTTGACTGTACCAGGGACACGTACAAACGGGAGGTCCGCCTATCCGCGCCCCACGTAGTATGAGACAGATGTCCCAGCAAATCCAGCGTACGTCTTGTAGTCTCGCGCAGCCTGCGGATGCCCAGGAAACGTACTAATTGAACGAGGGCCAGAGGCTGACCCCCGAGTGTAAGATTAAAGGCCGGGACGGCGCCGGAGCCCCGTCTCCTCGACGGAAGGAAGGCCACACACGAAGTCTTCGGGGAAGACAACGTAAGGCCCACCGACGACGCCCAATGTTCAACCCGATTGACCGCGAGTTGGACTTGCCTCTCCACAAGGGGGGGACTCGTCCCCGCGGCATAGACAGCCAGATCGTCGGCGTAGATGGAACAACGCACCGAGGGCGGGAGGGCCCCCGGTAGCGCAGACATGACCAGATTGAAGCAGGAGACGCTCAAGACACACCCCTGAGGCACCCCCTCCTCCTGAACATACAGGTCAGATAGGGCCGCCCCCATTACGAACGCGGAAAGTGCGACAGCAGAGGAAGTTAAGAATAAATGCGGGCAAAAAGCCCACAAAACCAAGAGACTTCAAACGGGTCGTGTCATAAGCCTTTTGGACATCGAAAAAGACGGCCAGAACAAGATTCCGGCGGGAAAAGGCCTCCTGTACATCATGACCAAGGAGGAAAAGGGGTCCAGAGTACCCCGAAATCGACGAAAGTCATACTGGGTCGGGGGGTATAACCCAAGCGACTCCAGTGTAAAGGAAAGTCGGACGGCCACCATCTTTTCAATGGAGCTTGCATAAGCAGCTCGTTAAGGCAATAGGCCGATAGCCCGCCACCTCCGCCGGATCCTTCCCCGGTTTAGGTATCGGGACCACAATCGCCTCCTCCAACGGGAAGGGAACGACCCCTCAACCCACATCCGGTTGAAAAGATCCAGCAAGAAGTGTAGGGCCATCGGGTGCAGATTCCAAATAAAGTCATACGGAATGTCATCAGAGCCAGGGGCGGAAGAACGACTGGTTGCCAAGGCAGCCCAAAGTTCCCGCATCGTAAAGAGACGGTTATAGGGCTCGTTCCCAGGTGGCGGGAACATAACATCCGACAAAGGACGATCCGCAGCTGAAGGCGAACGGGAAACCACAGCAAAAGCCCCGGCCAGCCGATCGGCCACAGCAGTAGGATCCAAAAGGAAGCCGTCCCCGTCCCGAAGGACAGGGCGACGAGCTGGGACCGGCTTCCCCTCGATACTACGTACCTTCCGCCACACAGCAGCAGAAGGGATAGACGAGGAAATGCCAGACACAAAAGCACGCCAAGAGGCCCGACGGGCCAACTTGAGAGTCCGGTGGGCAAAAGCCTTCGCCCGCCGCATCTCAATCAAGTGATCCGTGCGCCGGGTGCGGTGGAAGCGGCGCGTTGCCCTCTTCCTCTCACACACCGCCTGGTGACATGCTGGAGTCCACCACGGGACGCTACGCGTCCGCAGGTTACTGGAAGATCGAGGAATACAGTCCTCCGCGACGCCCACCACCACCCGCTCGAAGAACTCCAAGCTCTCATCCACAGAGCCAAAGTCCAACACCGAACGGGCAATGACAGAACGAGCTCTGAAGGATGGCCAGTCAGCCCGCGTCAGGCACCACCTCGGTCGAGACGAGACACCCGGCTGCGGTCCGACCGGCTCAAGACAGACTGGGTAATGATCACTGCCATAAGAGTCCCCCAACACCCTCCACGAAAAATCGAGTAAGGCATCGAGGGACACCAAGGAGAGATCGATACAGGTAGATGAACCCGTGGGTTCGTGGAAATAGGTAGGTTCGCCGGAATTGAGGCACGTGAAGGAAAGTTCCTCCATTAAGGAGAGCAACATACCAGCAACATTAGTCGATCGGACATCTCCCCAAGCCGGGTCGCGACTGTTAAAATCCCCGAGGAGGAGAAACGGTCGAGGCAGTTGCAACACCAACTCGCGAACCTCGTCGCGAGGAGGGGGGTCATGGGGAGGGATATAAGTCGAGCAGGCAGTGTACTGGCGATCTAAAAAGAGCCGCACAGCCACAGCCTGCAAGGAAGTACGAAGAGGCACACCTCGCGAGGGTAACGAATGATGGACATAAATCGCCGCACCCCGCCGGCGTGTGTGCTCATCCGGGTGCAAGGGAAACCAACATAGCCAGAGAGACGAGGGAGCCCCCGCGCAGCCAGGATAGTTTCCTGGAGACAAACGCAGGAAGGCCGCTCGCTCTCCAGCAGGGAGGAAAGGTTCTGCCAGTTAGCTAAAAGCCCCCTACAGTTCCAATGCAAAATGGAACTGTAAGGGGAAGGGGCATTATAAGAAGCAGAGAAAGCAGAGAAATAGCCACGGACCAAGCTGAGCAGCAAACTCAACGGTCCGTAACCAGGGACGGAATCGGCTTCCCCGACTCACCCCGACGGGAGGGTAGGGGCCACAGGGCAAGCCCGGGAGACGAGGATCCCGATTACAGGAGGCCACAGACTCCGCCTGCCTCACCCGTAGTAGAACGAGAGTGGGAAAGTGGAACAGGGAGTTCAGAGGGGGGCTCCCCTGAGGGGGGGAGAGGACGACGAGACGGGCCCAGCCGAAACCCCCGACTCCCCACCAGAGGTGGGGCAGGGAGAACCAGATGTTCGAGGGCTCGTCACACCAGACAAGTGCTGACGGGGGGGGGGAGGAAAGATCCACCACAGGTGGGAAAGGTAGATCCAGGAGAGAGACCCGACCACTCTCAGCAGGAGCCGAAGGGAGAGAGACTCCATGAAGAAGGGCCAGGCCCCTCTCGACCGGGTCCACCGTGGGAACCGAGTCAGTAATCGAGGGTGTCATGGGGCGGTGTACCTCAACCGACACCCGGACACTAGTTGGGGCACCGGGAGGTGACGCCCCACCAGCCCTCCGTATAGGGGGGGGAGTCCCGAGCGGATTAGGAGCGGCGCGCCGCTTCCCCTCCGGTGAAGAAGGGGAAGCAGGGCGAGCAGTGGTCATGAACGGGTCTGGAGGACTCCGACCACGGTGACGCTTCCTCCTCCCCTTCGGGGCATCACCTTCCCCACCCGAGAGACGGGTAGGCAAGGATCCAGACCCCAAGGCCGGAGAGGAGAAGGGGCACTTGTAGGCAGGGGGACAAGAAGGTCCCGCGGCGCCAGGAGGACCACCAACCCCCGAACTTCCAGGGGGGCACCACTCCGGTAGGCGCCGGGGTAGCACGGGAGGGGCCCGAGGACCCGCCGGAGCCAAGAGCCGCAGCATAGGACAACCCCCCGCGGCTCCCGGTCACGGACCCTATCGCGCGCCTCCCGCGCACTAAGGAATTCGGTAGTCCTTAAGGACCGCACCTCGAATTCAAACTTGAAAACGGGGCAGTCCCGAGAGGAGGAAGGGTGGGCCCCCGAGCAGTTCGAGCACCGCGGGGCTTCGTGCATGGGGGAGGGTGCGCAGGCCCACCGCAGCGGACACACAGCTTACCCTCACGGCGGCACGCAGAGCTAACATGGCCGAACCGGTTGCAGCCAAAGCAGCGAACCGGGTCAGGCACATACGGCCGCACCGAAAACTCGCACGACCGGCGATCACCCACGCCCCAGAACACCTGGGCCGGAGGCACAAGGGAGTCAAAGGTCAGGAGCAGACGAGCGGACGGGGTAAGAGCACCATCCCGGCGCGACGAAAAGCGGAAGACCTTCGTTACCCCCTGGGGCAAGATCCTCCTGCAACTCGCCAACCGGGATTGACAGCAGACGGGAAGCGAAAATGGTGCCCTGACAGCTATTCAGTTGCGGATGGGGAGTCACAGAAACTCTGCAACCCAGAACATCCTGCAACTGTAGAAGGGACTCAGTCACCCCCGAAGAACGGGACTTCAAAAGAAGAGACCATCCTTCAGAGGGCGGATATCATAACGGCAGGGAACCCCCACCGTCTTAAGACGCTGAAACACCCGTTCCGAGTTGCCCGGAAGGGAGCCAGCGAAGGGCGGAGAACAAGGAACCTGTCCACCGGACAGAAATTGACAGCAGAGACAGGTCCATGTGTGACGGTAACCGAGAGTGGGCGAGAGAACGAGGGCCGCGAAGACCCCGCCCTACGGCCACCACGAGTCCGGCCACGAGAGCCAGACGCCGCAGAGGACGAGAGGGGGCCATACGGCTTTAAGGTCAATCCAGCGGAGGCAGAGGCCGCTGAACGACCAGAAGTAGAAGTCTTATCCAAATCCAAGGACGGGCCAGAGTCGTCAACAGGAGGGGATTGAAGTTTTGAAATTGTACCCATAAACAATAGTATTACAAGAAAGACAGCCTCGGACCCAAGGCAATGCACCAATCCGCCGCTGCATCCTTCAAGGCGCAGGCCCAACGTCCCGGGTAGCCCGCCCCCCAACCTGACTGTCGTTTTAAAAACAGCAGATTGGCTCTCGGAGATTTGTCCGTTAAGGGCCTAGCAAAGACCCAATCCAGACGCAGCAGCGGTCCGGGCGCCCACCGTCCCCAGAGCACGGCTCAGCCACGGAGCGATGCCCCCCAGCGGGTGCACCCGATGACCCCAAGACTGCAAAATACAAACAGAGGGGGGGGGGTACTACAATTGACAGAGGCCCAAGACCGAGTCAAGACAGAAATTCCGGGATACGAAAAAAAGGGGAGCAAAAAGAAAAGGAAGGGAAAAAAAAAAAAACGCAACTAGGTAACTCTTCGCCCACACCCCGCGAGGAGTTGAGGAAACCCCAACAACCCACGAGGTGTGCGAGCCCCCTCGGCCCGGCAAGCCGAGTACCTAATCGAGGGTGTATATATATATATATATATATATATATATATTATATAGTCAATGTAAGGTGTCATTTAATCGCTACATTTAATCCTGCACTGACTTATGGGTCACCCTGTACATATATGCATATGTACTGTAGTACATGGTATGTACATATATACATATATATTTATATAGACTCAGTCGGAGGTATTAAGCTCTAAAATGTTGGTAAATTTTACGTATTGAAGGTTTACATCAGTGTTAAATTTTCAAGATTATTTTGTCGAGTCGCTTTTGGGAAACCATTTGGGTTCGTTTTCAATATTTATTGAGAGTTGCGCTTCATTCCTGCCGCTTTATGGTGATAAAGGTTCACGAGTCCGCGTATAAAATGGTAAAAGCAAGAGAATTAACCAACGTTTATAATATCGTCATTTCAAGGGTTTTCCAGGTTGCAATTTCTAAACTAAAATTGGTACTTACTTATTAATGGGTGACCCTAAGGAACTTTAAAATTTACTTTAAAATTTACCAATAACTAATGACGATTGGTTAGGTTAAGTCGTAATATTTTTGTTAGTTTTAACGAAAATATCACGACTAAACCTAACCAATCGTCATTGGTAAATTTTAAAGTAAATTTTAAAGTTACTTAGGGTCACCCGTTAATACGTAGTACCCTAAAATTTAAGATATGCTATTTAAACTACGTTAAAACGTTGTAAAGAGACTACAGTAATAAGAAGGGTTTGAAACACCGTCAAATTCCAATCACAAAAAGAGGTTACAGTGGACAAAAGAACATAAAACCTTAATTGACTTCTGAGAATTGGTTTAAAGTGCTTTGGTTTGACGAAAGTAACTTTCAGATAATTAAAGCAAAGTCTTAACATACAATATATTATATACTCTTTTTAAGGCTGATTTGTGTTTTTGTTGAATTATAGTTTACGTGTGTGTTATATCCAATAATTTCGTTCTACTTTTCAGGTTTATGTAACAATTAGGTTCACCTTTCGTAAGGAGGAGAGTAGGTGACTCCTGCAATCATAACTGTATTGTCCTGACATTCAAATTTGGAGGCGGCGGCATCATGGTCTAAGGATACACGACCTCATCAGGTGTTGGAAGTTTTAATTTGAAAGCCGAATGAACATTCAAACCTATTCAGACATACTATGAAAGGTCATGAAGCCTTCCATCGACAAATTATTTCCAGGATCGTCGAAATCTGACGTTATTTTTCAACAGGAAAATGTCTCAAGCTATTCATCACTAATACATAATGAATAGGACAGGATCAACAGTGACATTTGCAGGGGATTGCGGACAGTATGTATGTCTCGAAGGATTAAGATCTAATAAAAACAAATGGAACACGTACTTGTACAAAATGTCAAAAAAGTTATAAAATATCAAAAAACTAATTTCATTGAAAATATGATAACATACTTCTTCTGAACCTTTTCGTCCCAACTTTTTGGAGGTACCTAATACTTTTGACCCTATATAATGTATGTATTGTACTGTATATGGATTAATAAACAGAATAGGAACGATTATTTGGCACCATTTATTATTTCTCGGACATATGTGTGTGTGTATATATATATATATCTTTGGTAACCTTTGTTTTGCTTCCTCCCGAATTGTTCATTCTGACGAAGGTCAAGTTTTTCACTCCACCTTAGACCTACAGTTTAACGTGGAATCCGAGCCACGCCTCACCATCAGCTCAGCGTCTTAACCACTACGCTACCCAGGGTACCCACTTATCTACCAACCACTTTCTCTATTGTGTGGAAGGATGAAGAGCTGGATTTTGCTGCGAGCCGCCTGCCATCGCCGGGTCTCGATCCCGGGGTTGATGGATTCGTAGTCAGCGACGCTAACCACTACAGCACGGAGGCGCATATACTGTATATACACCTTACCTTACCTTACAACCTTACAAAGGTTCCGCGCAATGACTTCTCATTTCGCGAAGGTCAAGCTTGTCGCCCCCTCCTCTCGAGTTGGCCTGGTGAAGTAGTGAGTTGGATTTCAGACGTTATATATATATATATATATATATATATATATATATATATATATATATACAGTATGTGTGTGTGTAAGCGAAAATCAGCAAAATTTGGTATTAAGTTCAAAATCCATGTTATTGCCTTGATTTGTACATATACATACCGTAAGTTATAATTAGTTCATAATTACACATGAACAAATTAATCCATTATTGCAGTTTCTTCCTCACCACTGTGCTGTGTATTTTTACTCATTTGCCAGAAATAAAATAACTTTTCCTCTACCATAAATTCATATACAATTTCAGTGTGGAAAATAGTTTTTCGCAAAAGAGCAGCAATTACTCTTTCCACAAATTAGGTTTTTGAAAGAATGAAGCTACACAGACACGTAAATAACGCTTTCCAGCTCGCACTGCGAATGGCTCAATGTACGAAAGTAACTTTTTTCTTTTTTAAACGTTCATAAGTGCGACGGAGTATATACACAATAATCAATGATGTTTGATTGGATTTACAAAAGGGGCAAATACAATCCAATGCAGTATTCAGCTCCTCTAATTCTTGCCCCTTGGCAGTGATTATAGTCTTCCCTGTGTTCGCCTATATATATATATATGTGTGTGTGTGTGTATATAAAAGAGAGAGAGAGAAAGAGAGAGAGAAATGTTTGGAAGTATGATACAATGAAAATAAAAAATGGTAAATAAATAAGTAAATAAAGACCGTCTCCCATGGTGAATGTGCCTCGTTCGGTACAATCTTCACGTCTTCATTTAACTTGCTAATAAGTTACCATCTGCATGGAACTCCTGCAGTAACGTATTTCGCTCAAGAAAGATTAGAGGAGAAGACTTTTTCTCTCTTTTCGTCTTAATCTGAGAGTATATCCCTTGTAGAAATTTTGCAAAATTAGTCTTGAAAACTTGGAGATTTAAGTGTCTTTCTCTCCGTCTTTCTCTCTCGAAAATAAATAAATAAATAAATAAATAAATAAATAAATACACACCCAAGTAGCACCTTTAATGTGATAAGAAATTGATTCAACGTTGACACCAGGTTGGTGATGGTGGTAAAACAAAGATGAGCAGAGTTGGGTCAACATCCATTTTTAAAAGTGTGTGTGTGTGTGTGTACGTAGACAACTTGGCATAAGTGAAATCGAGTGTGTGATAATTCACAAATGTAGTGAAAGAAATCTACAAGCATTTTTAATGTCGGAAAAAGATATGTTGATTCTGATTAGGTTAGGCTAGATTAGCGAGTACCTCACTATTTAAAGATTTTAACAGAAAACACCCTTCGAGCCCTCAATTATGCCCAAAACACTTATCACGCCCTTCTCGGTTCGATAGCATCAAGATTACGGAATATTTTCAGACGTTAACAAAAGAAAATGTATTGGGGCTGTAAAAAAAAAAATTCAAAACATGAAGGAGACATGGAAAACATTTGGACAACCATAAACAGTCTTCTCGGAAACCAAATTAAGAAAAATTCAATACAGAAACTAAATGTTGGTAATAAAGAAATTACTGATGATACTTCAATTACAAACTCTTTAAATAACCATTTTATTTCAATAGATGATGAACTTCGCTCACACTTGCTAAATAATGATCACTCAATGTTAAAATATATGCCACCCATCCCACTAATTTCATTTTCTTTTGCTCTTCCTACCTCTACTGAGTTTCGGAATATTACTGGTGAATTTAAAGTCCAAAAATTAACATTCATACCATTCCTGTACTTATATTGAAGCTTGTTAAAGATAAGATATTTGTAACTTTGGCTGAAATTATCAATTAAAATATTTCCAAAGGAATATTCCCATCACTGCTAAAAATTGGTTGTATAACATCCTTTTTTTTAAGAGGGGTGATCCTGCACTAGCAACTACTGTAATTACAGGCCGGTGTGTTCATTATCCGTGTTCAGCAAAGTTTTTGGAAAAACTGCAAAAAGCAGAATGTAGCAATTTTTAGAATCCTACAATTCATTATCTCCAAATCAATATGGCTTCCGTAATAATAAAACAATGGAAATGGCCATTTTAAATCTTATTAAAAATGTAAGTACAGCCAAAGAGAACAAAGAAGTAATTATATATTTAGGGATTTGAGGCGTTTGATGTAATAAACCATAATATTCTACTTGAACAAGATGAACAAGTGTGGAAGGCAGAAGCTGCGAGGACGAAAATTTAGCAGGAAGAGGAAGACTGGAAGTAGAGGAAGAAGCGGGTAAGCAAGAGAAGGAATTATTGAAGCATCCTCTTACCTAATTTTTTTTTTCTTTGAACGTTTTATTTTACTCTTATAATAATAATAATACCCTAATTAATAATTCTTAGTCATGATTTACGTATTATTAATTAATAATAACTTTTATTTTTAATTAAGAGACCAGTAAAACCTAAAGCTTAAGGGTCAAATAAAATAAAATAAATAATCTAGCTTCACAATTATTTATGTCATTGTAAATTGTAAAAGTATCGTATTTATTTTATTAATTAATAATAAAGGTTATTCAATTCAATCGAATTAAAATATATTGTTACGGCTTCAGAGGAGCAATCAGTGATTGGTTTAAAAGTTATTTGTCCAACAGAATATCATTTTGTATCAGTAAATAAGGTCTGCCTAGTTAAAATGCTTGTCAAATATGGGGTACCACAGGGTTCACTCACTCTTGGGTCCACTGTTATGTTTTATATATATAAATTATATATAAATTATCTTCCACGCTCATCTGATATACTTAGCTGCGCAATGTCTGTAGGTGTTACAAGTGTCTTTCTTGCAAAGATGTTAATTCAGCTGAGAATATGTTTAAATCAGGATTTATCAATATAATGAAATGGTCGACCACCAATAAACTCTTCCTAAATACCAGTAAAACAAATTTCATGATTTTTATTATAAACGAAATGTGTATTTTGATGAACTAAATGTTGATAAGATCGCTGAGAGTGTACTGTAACAAAGTTTCTTGGTGTAATGCTAGACAAAAATTTGCAGTGATCATGTAAATTATGCCTCAAGAAAGACCAAGGAACGTCGCTATAATGTTTAAACTTAGAAATGTAGTCCGTAACAGGTTTTATTAACTCTGTATCATACTCTTGTTCTTCCTTATATAACGTACTGCACCATTGTTTGGGAAAACTCGGCTAACAACGCTTCAAACAATATCTCTGTCATCCAAAAACGAGCAATAAGGTTTATTATCTGATGCTAATTTCCATGGTCATAGTGCATTATTTAAAGAGCTAAAACTACTGAAGCTCAAATATGTAATCAAATTGGTACATTTTAATTTTATTCGAGTGTAAAAACAAAATCATTAACTTACAGTGGGTAAATAAATATTTTGTAACTCGTCAAAAAATCCACTCATCAAACCAGAAATAGATCACAAAGCACGTTATTCCTCAATTTAGATTGTCTTCATCTCAAAAATTATCCATTTTCACTGGACAGAAACTATGGAATGATTTAAATGATGGTATAAAAAATATTGCGAATGTAAATTCTTTTAAATCCAAGTTGAAATCTCGATTAATAATTGGAATAGTAATACAAATCCGGGATTAAATGTACATTACTTATTCATTTCTCGTGGTGTGTAATCTATTATTAAATGTTATTGTTCGTGTCTCGTATTTAATATTGATTTCTTTGTATAGTATTGGTCTTATACCTTCAATACTGATTTAGTATTTGTTTTATATCTATAATAATAATAACAACATTAATATTATACTCTAATTAATATAATTGTTATTCATGATTCATATATTATCAATAATAACTTTTATTTTTAATTAAGAGCTCAGTAAAGCCTAAAGCTTAAGGGCCAAATTAACTATTTATTATAGTCCAATTTCACAATTATTTATCGTGAAACAAAAACAAAAATTGTACATTTGTATTTATTTTACCAATAAAGATTGTTCAGTTAAAAAAATTTCAAAAGGTTAGGTTAGATTAAGTTATATGGCGTTTCATATATCTGGAGACAGCTTTTACTTTTTTTTTTTTTTTGTTTCAGGTTTTGTTTGTTTGTTATTTTTTTATTTTGTTTCAGGGGGTACGCCGCTTGATTTTTCCCTGTGAGAACATTTGAAATCTGTTGTCTACGTAGACAGACTAAGAACAACTGAGAATTTGAAAGCTAAGATACGAATGGAATTGCAGCGAATTTCGGCTGAAACAATCGGAAATGTTCAGAGAGCTTACCACTTATGAGTAATGAAGTGCCTTGAAGTTGAGGGTGAACAATTTGGACACCTTCTGTAATAAATAGTAGGTTGAAAATAAAACATTATCATGAAGGTGTATTACTCTTTCTACATATTTTCGATGTCTCCAGACATATGAAACAGTGAGGATGACGAGGGGCTTCAAAGAGGGGCAAGGCATATCCACTTCAGGGGTCCGGAGATGTAACAGAGTGATGATGCAAAAGGAGGGGAGGGGTAAGCGAGGTCAATCCCGAAAATGAGCTAGCCGGTGCAAGTTTCGTCACACTCAACACACCCATGCTACTATGGTTACTTTATATTCAAATATTACTAAGTCCGTGAACAATTTGAATTCTGAATGTTTTTTAAACTCTTTACTCTTTACACTCTTTTGTTTTCATTCTCTCTCTCTCCCTGTATATATATTCGTATATATATTATAATAATGATAAGTTTTATTGGCAGGATATATATATATATATATATATATATATATATATATATATATATATATATATATATATATATATATACAGGGTAGCGTAAAAGTCGCGCATCATAGGAATTTTCAGTGTTGACTAACTTTTTTTTCTTTAAGGTAGTGAATGGCTACGAAATTAACAATAGACGAGAGGGTAAGCTTGGTTTTAGTGTATGAAATACCAGGTACAACAAATCGATGAATGGGTACAGAATTTAAATTCTGTACCCATTCATCGATTTGTTGTACCTGGTATTTCATACACTAAAACCAAGCTCACCCTCTCGTCTATTGTTAATTTCGTAGCCATTCACTACCTTAATGAAAAAAAATATAATATTATAGTCAACACTGAAAATTCCTATGATACGCGACTATTGCTCCACCCTCTGTGTTGTCTATATATATATATATATATATATATATATAGAGAGAGAGAGAGAGAGAGAGAGAGAGAGAGAGAGAGAGAGAGAGAGAGAGAGATTAAATAGCATGTGTATCACTAAGCGTTGATATTTATGAAATGAAATAGTAATTAATGAAATGGAAGTTAAAAGAACATTTTTCCGGTGCTATTGATTTCAGGCGGTGTTTTGAAAACATTAAATGGTTACCAGGCGTTGTGCGAGAAATGTTCAAATGACAATGATTTTTTAAGGATTATGTTGAAAGTGGCTCAGTACAGAAAAGAAAAAGCGATACACACGAATGTGTATATATATATATATATATATATATATATATATATATATATATTACCTCGGTTATATTACCAGTTATATTACCTCTGAAGTGGGCTTCCCAGCTTTTATTTAAGTACCATAAGGAAAGAAAACCTTTTCATTTCGGACCCACCTTGTTTAAGAAATATACGTATGAACCATTTTTGTTTTTAGAAAGAGTTACTAATACAATTGTAACTTTCTGCGTGACCAGAATTAACAAAAAGGTATTTCATTGATAAGGAGGAAGATTATTATGAAAGTACAATAGCTCTCGTATTTATTTGGATATGTTTAAAGGTCTAATGACAAATTTCATACCTCACTTTACACCTTCATTACGATGAGGTACGAGCGTACCTCAAATAATGTATTGCCGGGCGTTACAGCGGGCACGAAACTGGGGTGAAAGGGTTTAAAGGAAGCCGACCTGTACCCGCGTTCTTCTCCTTTTGCGGAGGATCAGTAATATAAAAAACTCGTTTGTCGGACTTTCAAGAGGTTATCCACATAAACTTCAACAGTCAAGCATCGTCCAAATACCCTCCCAAAAATCCATTCAACCAACCCCTTTCTGGGTGACAATCCCTATCTTCCATCCCTTAAGTAAATATGGACAAAAGGTTATATATAAAGTCGATGCAGGAAGCATATAATGGAAACGTTTTCAGCGAATAGAGACTTATGTTTATCTAAGTTTCCAACGATGAAAGAAGGTCGGTTTCTGGAGAGGATATATTGATGAAAAAAGAAAGCAGGTGGGTAGGTTCTCAAATGAAAGTAAGAGCGGGGGAAAAGGAGAACGAATCAGATATTCATTTAAA
>JAJOZX010002518.1:137500-217500 GCA_023014485.1 Bathynomus jamesi
TTATTAAAATTTTTACGAAACTTTCACAAGACCTAAATTGTGAAATTATCAAATTTACTTTAACTGTTAATCTTTTCCCTTTATTGTAAATATTTTATTTACAATTTGTAATTTTAAAAATATTAAAATTCGTTCTCGTTCTCGAAATAATAGAAAAAAAATTCCCAAATCGATTCATCGTAAATTTGCAATCAATTTTTGTGGGTTCAGTTTAGCAAAGAAAAGGACTGAAAGGCGATGTATTTGGCTATTTAACCTTCTTCATAACGGCAAAGGTCGTGTAACGAAGGGGAAGAAGGACTGGCAATTGAGGGTATATGATCAGAGGGAAAACTATTGTACGAAGAGTGTTCTACCATTTTCATCTTTGGGCTACTGTTATTTTAAGGCTTAATTATGAAATATTAAGTATTATTTCACGAGGATTTTAAAGATCCCATGTGGGACTTATTTATTTAAATTTCTAATGATCAATGTTATTTTAATAAATAATTGTAATCAAACTCAGTTAATCAATTACTCAGTTAATCAGTTAATTATCGTTACCAAATAAATTCTACAGACATAAATCTTAATTTCTATACATTATACTCTCCAATAATAAAGTAAAATCCTCGAGATATTTTGGAGATGGGGTTGATCTTTCACCTAACCACGGGCAACAACCAGGAAGGCTATGTCTTCGAGGAAGATTCAGACCGAAACTGAGAAATTTTTCAAATGAAGAGAAAATTTATTTGGTTGCGTTCCATTTTTTTTGGGGGGGGGGGGGGGGGGGGAGCCTGGTATCGTTCAGCAAATGATAAAGGAATGAACCGATATTCCCACACCTCATTGGTTAAACAAAGAAACGTCATATATTCTAGTAAGAATATGTTGGAACTTATTCGGATGTTTACATGCGTGCAGTCACGTAGCTTTAGTTGGGATTTACCCGAGACATTTAGAATTTACAACCTAACCAACTTTTGTTCTTCAAATATGTTAAAAATTTTACTATATTTTACATTATTAATACGTTCCCAACTATGCAACCCCATCATAGGATTCGAGTGGGGCCTACCAGCAAGGAATCCAAATGAAGGAGATTCTCGAGGAAGGAAAGGCTGACCAATGAAATACTATACGAGGAAATAAGGTGGATTGGTTTAAAACCATTAGTTTCAATCATTTGGTTTAAACCATATTTGGGGAGAGTTTATTAAAAATTATGAAAATGCTAAAAAATCAGATCTATATTAAGAAAATTATTTAAAATTTATTTATTGACTTTAAAAAAGTATCTGTTTAGATCAGTGGTTCCCAAACTTTTTAAGTCATTACTCCATTTTCACATGGATACCTTTATAATGACCCCCACCCTACCTGTACCCCACATAAAGTCAGTCCCAGTGTTGCCATGTCGTTTATTTATGTACTTTCGAGGTACTTGCAGAGTACCAAATTACCCCACTAAAAAAGCCAAATTACACCAATAGGTAATTTACCCATAGTTTGGGAAACGCTGGTTTAGATGTTACGCTTTGTTTACAATAAATTTATGAATTATATTCTACACGCTAGTATTAGTTAAGTTTTAGCCATTTTTTTAAACGATTCTCGAAAGATGCAGTTATAAAGAGAAGAAAACCATATACAGTATTAGTGTTAAAATGTTAAATTCATGGTCAGTTGGAACAATCAATCTCTATAAAATACAGACCTATACCCATTGGATCGGCAAGACCATAGCATCGACACTAAAAACTAACAACCTAACCTAAAAACCTAAAAACTAAACCTTACTTAACCGAACCTAACCTAGTTATGAGCCAGTATTTGAAATATCAAATTTCTGCCTGAATTACTTTTACTTTATTTGAAATAAACTAATGTATATCGATTAATGATGTAAAAACTCCAAAAAGCAATCGGTAATGGCAAAGGTGGCGGAAAAGACTTACAGCTTTACGCGGGATCCAAACCACGGGCTGCTACATTATTTTGAACGCAGAGGGCAGTCATCCCTCCCACTACTGAACAAACTCAAAGTTATTTAATCTCAATGATCTAACGGGAAGAAGTATTGTAACCAGTGATGTAGGTCTCGAGATCGGTCTCGGTCTCGAGACCGATCTCGAGACCCAATTTGCAGATCTCGATCTCGATCTCGGTCTCCGCTATTTAGATCTCGGTCTCGATCTCGACAGACGCGGTCTCGGTTTTTCTCCCCGAGACCTTTCGAGACCTCGCGAGACCGTATTGAAAAATACATGTTACTGGCAAACTCATGATGGTGGCTTGGTTGAACAGACACAATTCAGAATGTTTATGAAAGTTTGTAAAAGTAAGGGACTCTAGGTATTCACTAATCAGTCACCCTGTTTTGAGTTGCCACGTTTGTCTTGCGGAGGGGTGTGGGTCTGAATTTTTTAGGTTAGCGCTAAATGGAAACACTAAATAGAGAATTATATATATATATATATATAGATATATACATATATACATATATATATATATATATATATATATATATATATATATATATATATATGAAAATGAAAATGAAAAGGTTTATTGGCAGACTATAGTCCATATGACAAATATTATTAATACAATGACAGTTCATACACTAAGGATAGAAATATATACAATTGATTAGAAATAATACGGCACTGTCGAAGTTAAGTGGAGCTACAGACAGACGTTTTCGTACCAAGAAGTCCATAGCTTAGAGCCACGCTTCTCAAACTAGGGGTCGCGACTCCTCAGGGGGTCGAGTAAATATTATTGGGTGTCGCAGAAACATTTGAAAATATTATTCTTTTCATAAATATGCAGTGTTAGTACCTATTGCTTTTATGACATTGAGTGAAGGGTCGCGAAAAAATTTGTCTGATCCAAAGGGGTCGCAAGTGAAAAAAGTTTGAGAAGCCCTGGCTTAGAGGATAAATGGCAGGACTCATGGATAGCTTGGATGATTGGGTTGGTTGATTTTTTTAATTCTTTGCATTAGACTGTGTTGAGCACGTCTTGTTACCTCCGGGAAGCTCGGGACATTGCGGGTAGCAAACATTTGCGAAGCTGAGCATCTCGGGGGTAATTTATATAAGAGTCTAAAAGACCTGTTGTACAGCAAATTTAGGGTTCTGCCAGAACCTTTTTTATAATTCACCCACAGTTGCTGTCCGTATATATTACTGCAGAAAGTACGAAAGAGTGTGTCTTTAGCTTCACTTGTACAGAAACGAAAGTTCCTTATGGTCATATTCGCTTTAGCACACAGGCTTCGAGATTGTTTTCTTATATCCGAGTCATCACTCAAGGAGCTGGTAATAGTTTGACCCAAATACTTAAACTCTTGTACTTCCTCAATTACTTCACCATTCATTTTAAAACTTATATCAGCTGGCTGATTACAGCTTTTAGGATGAAATTGCATAACCTTAGTTTTTGTAACATTAAAAAGAATATCATGTTTCTGCGAATACACTTCGCAGACATTTAGTAGCCGATCCAGACCTTTAACAGAGGGACTTATTAACACCATATCATCGGCATAAACTAAGTTATTTATCTTTGTGTTATCTATACAACATCCTACTGTTGCCTCATTAAGTGAAGCAATTAATCCGTCAATATACAAATTAAACAGCATAGGGGAGAGCAAGGAGCCTTGTCTCATCCCGCAAGAGGATATATAATATATATTATTTAGACCTTATGCTAATTGCCATGCCTCTGTTTATAGTACCGATATGTCAATTTATTTTTCATAGAAATGGTGTTGGAAAAATGTTATACAGGAAACTCAAGCACGGAGAATGAGCAGATACAGAGAGACAGCGCTCATTCTCACAGCAGCGATGACGAAATAAAACAGTCAAACCAAAGTTTCGAGACTAATGGCAAAATATCAAAGCTATCGGTCAAGCAGAAGAACGTTGAAACTGGGAAGATTTTGAACCGCAGGGAACAGTTGCGGCGGTACCTCTTAGAGATCGATGAATCTCATATTTTAGACAACTGCTCTCCAATAAAGTTTTGGCACCAGAAAAGGGATAAATTCCCATCACTGGCCAATATTGCCATGACTGTTTTAACAGTGCCTGCCTCTAGTGCTGCAATTGAGCGTGTATTTAGCCATGGAGGCAAAATAATGAGGCCCCACAGAAGCCGAACTTCAGCAGATCTTCTGAGCATGCTGATGTTCCTTAAGTGTAATGAGCACCTATCATGCTTTAAATAAATGCACAAATCAAACTGGGCAGTGGGTACGTTCATTAAACCTTCTGTAACAGATATAAAAAGTAGTTATTAGTTTATTAATATACAGTACTTAACATAGTCTAATTTCCATAGTAGTGTAAAACAAATTGAAAGGGCATGAGCTTGGTCTCGATCTCGGTCTCGAATTTTAAGGGTCTCGATCTCGGAAGGTAGATCTCGATCTCGAACCTTTGATCTCGGTCTCGGTCTCACAGGATCAGGTCTTGGTCTCGGTCTCAGTCTCGGACTTGGTGGTCTCGACTACATCACTGATTGTAACGTGGTCACGATGTAGCCCATATCTATATATGAAGACAATTGTTTGCCACAGTTATATAGCATAAGCTAAATGATAAGCATGATGTAGCATGATGTAGCATGATTTGAGAACCCACATTCTAAATGTCTGCAATAATGACGTTTTTTTCTAATAATTACTTTTTCTAATAATATTTTGTATCACTTTAATTGTCTGCCAAATATTTTTTCATCATGGCATTTGGTTATTGTAACCGGAAATTTGTATGTGTATATATGATATATTACATTGTAATCTTTAAAGCAATTATAAATCCAAATAATAAAATAATTAATGTCTGAAAAAGCCATTCCACCATTTAATGAATATATTAAAATATAAGACAAAACCATCGTGATACAATAAAGATCCATTGCAGTAAAATAAATTTGGTGACTTATAGAAGGAAGTCTGCGAGCATGGGAAAGATTGGCAATAAAATGACGAACAATTCGGACGCGTGGAGCGAGAAATTAACTTAAAACGAATTACACAAATGGGAAAAGAATTCCTTCGTAATGCAGATGAAAAATTGGTCTGTGAAATTAATATTAAATTGAAGATGTTAATGATATGAAGTCACTGAAAATCTTTAACACTTAAGAATATATCAAAATAAGAGAATTGTTTATGTAGCCTACAGTGTATATCAAGAAATACGACTATTAACGCAGGAGTACCCTTATAAACTGAGCTCAGCTACGCATATTTCATCAACACTTGTAATTTAACAACCTAATTTGACATAGCAAACCTAACCTAACCGAACCTGACCTAACCTATACTAACCCCTAAAATACTTGTCGATAGAATAGCCAGTTGACGTTATGTCGCATGGTCGTAAGTGAATACGTGGGCTATTTTTAAGTCCATATTAGGATTTGGGGACTTCTGATTTGGATTACAGTTCATTGGTTAATAGATAAAACTGTTTTCTAAAATACCTTTTCACTCATTCGAGAACAGTAGCATTGGTGTGCATTGGACGACTGTATGCAAATGTTGCAAACATTTGCTACTTCATATATATATGGATAAAGCCCCCCCCCCCCCCTTCCCCAAGCAAAATTTGCAATTTTGCAAGAGAAAAAGGAGGGGGTTTCACCACCTACAGAAACACTTACTCAGACAAACTTCCCCGCTGTCATAACTATGAAAAACAAAAAAAACAATTTATAATTTTAGTGTTGAATGGGTTAATTACAACACACACACACACACACACGTGCCTATACTCACATACTACTTACAATTGCTCATATTTTCAAACAAAATTAACCTTTTTTCGGTTCCGAGTGAAGTTCAGACGGATAGCTCCTAGAGCACAAGACAAATGTTTTTTACTATGAGGCCATTCAGGAAAGCGAGGAGAAATATATTATTTGATACATAGCTATTACATAGAACACCTGCTCTTCTCGTACGCCCATTTAGGGTATTTGCAGAGTAGAACACTGTGATTAGTAAACATTTGCTAAGCTGAGCATCTTGGATGTAAATTATACAGCACTCTAAAAGATCCGATATAAAACATGTCAGGAACCTTTTTAGAACCTTTTCTGTAATTAAGTCACAGTTGCTATCCATAGATATCACTGCAGAAAGTAAAGAAATATTGACTTTAGAACTAACTTTTTGTATATTTACTTCAGTATACATTCATTGAACAAATACGATCATGTAAAAGTTTTTATGACTCCAATATTTGCAATGACTTATAAAATCTAAAATGATTATTTGATAAGCATTTACTCAAATTTTTTCAATAGGGGACCTTTGCTTGAATAACTTTTTCGTTCTCCTGTGCAATGTAACTGTTCTTTTATCATAACTTTGTACACCTTCTTTCAGATAAATTTAAACATTACATGTAGAACTTGGGTAAAAAATTAGTCGTTTCCATGTGGGTGTGTAATATGACATGACAACAAGCAACCTATTTTACCATGGTAACCTGTCTTTTAAGCCTTTCCAATACATTTCATCTTGGGGGTAACTTATGCAGCTGCCTAAAAGACCTGTTATAAAGTAGATTCAGGGTTCTGCCAGAATCTTTTTCGTAATTAACCCACAGTTGCTGTGAATACATGTTAGTGCAGAAAGTACGAAAAAGGCTGTCTTTTTTAACAACTATTGTTTAATTTGAATTTGTAAAGAGACTACAGTAATCATTAGATTTAAATAAACTACCTCTCACTTTAAGGACAATATACAGTAAAGGGTTTAATATGATTTCTGTACCGTATTTCTGTTTCACTTAGTTATCCTTGGAAGCGTGGTTTTGTTGACCCGGTGAAAAAGGTGGCCACTTTTTTGGGAACACTGTGTGTGTGTGTGTGTGTGTGTAATAATAAACAGGAATACCAAAGAAAAAATAAACATCCTTCAAAGTTTAATCAGTACCAACGTTTCGGAATGCACTAATTCCATCTTCAGGGCTGAAAACAATAAAAGGCCAAATCACATACAAAATACAAATTGCAATTGTAAGTTGCTTAATAACAATTTAAAATAAAGTTAAAATTATAAAAAGTAGCTAAGAAAATATAAAAGCATTAAAACTAAAAGGTAAATAGATGAAATTAAAAAGTTGCAATTATAAAAAGTAGCTAAGAAAGATATAAAAGCATTGAAACTAAAAGGTAAATAAATAAGTACCTTAACCAAAACATAGCAGATCTACCGATGATTTATCAGAATTTGTCTGGTTTTAATTTACAAATAAACAAAGATTCCATAATTTTAAGCTTAAGATCAGAGCTTCGGGCAGCAAGTAAGGCGAAATTGGACTGTGAAATTGGGTGGTTATTGTTGTGTGAATGGTTATGTATGAGAGAATTAGGTGGTTTGCCAAGAGGTAAATTTGTACGGACCGATTTACCGAGATGTTCGTAAATATGGGATTTTAAGTGTCTTTTAGTTTTACCTATATATGACCCCATACAGTGATCACACTTGTATTGGTAAACTATGGATGACTTAAGAAGTATAGGAATAACATCCTTGTATTTAAATAAGTGATAAATCGATTTAGACGGGGTGAATATAATTTTTATACATAGTTGTGGGTACAATTCCTTGAGCAATTTTAAAAGTTTGTTTCTAATGTTAAAACTTGAAGTTCCCATATAAGGCAAAGTGAAATATACGATATCTTTGGAAACTGTAATTACATCTCTAGTTGTGGGGTTTATTAGTCTATTTAGGGTTCTGCCTATTGTAGTCTCCACCAATCTAGAAGGGAAATTATTCCTAGTAAGGAATTTTCGGAAGAAATCTAGTTTCGTAATTACCTTAATTCTAAGCACTCGAATATTGAATTTACTTCAGAAGCTGAATCTAATAGCTCTCTGTCCTTTTTGGACATTAAGATAATAAAAACTAATTCCTCTTTTGAAACTTCCGTTTACCGAAAGGCGACATTCACCAATCTTACTACGAACTTTCCTTCCTTTATCCCTTTAGGTTTCAAACGAAATTTAATTTCGACTCTGACTAACAGAGCTTTCAATATCTGTTCGGATTACTTTAAACTACACGATGAACTAAATTTCATCCGAAAACTCCTTACGAGGAATAAATTCCCTTCTAGATTGGTAGAGACTATAATAGGCAGGACCCTAAATAGACTAATAAACCCCCGCAACTAGAGATGTAATTACAGTTCTCAAAGATATCGTGTATTTCACTTTGCCTTATATGGGAACCTCAAGTTTTAACATTAGAAACAAACTTTTAAAATTGCTCAAGGAATTCTACCCACAACTATGTATAAATTTATATTCACCCCGTCTAAATCGATTTATCACTTAATTAAATACAAGGATGATATTCCTACACTTCTTAAGTCATCCATAGTTTACCAATACAAGTGTGACCACTGTATGGGGTCATATATAGATAAAACTAAAAGACACTTAAAATCCCATATTTACGAACATCTCGGTAAATCGGTCCGTACAAATTTACCTCTTGGCAAACCACCTAATTCTCTCGTACGTAACCATTCACACAAAGATAACCACCCAATTTCACAGTCTAATTTCGCCGTACTTGCTGCCCGAAGTTCTGATCTTAAGCTTAAAATTATGGAATCTTTGTTTATTTATAAATTAAAACTAGACCTAAATTCTGATAAATCATTGGTAAATCTGCTATGTTTTGGTTAAGGTACAGTACTTGTTTATTTTATTTATTTACCTTTGAGTTTTAATGCTTTTATATTTTTCGTAGCTACTTTTTATAATTGTAACTTTTTAATTTCATCTATTTACCTTTTAGTTTTAATGCTTTTATATTTTCTTAGCTACTTTTTATAATTTTAACTTTATTTTAAATTGATATTAAGCAACTTACAATTGCAATTTGTATTTTGTATGTGATTTGGCCTTTTATCGTTTTTATCCCTGAAGATGGAATTAGTGCATTCCGAAACGTTGGTACTGATTAAACCTTGAAGGACGCTTATTTTTTCTCTGGTGTTCGTGTTTATTATTAAACTGCGTTTTCCACGCCATCAATCAATAGCCTATATATATATATATATATATATATATATATATATATATATATATATATATTGCTTTACTAACACTGGCAATGCAATTCTCTTTAAATTAATATGTCCAAACGGGAGTTACAATTTTTTTATATTTTCCTGAAACGGTTTCGTGACAAACCATAGCTATCAACACTGTGTCTGGTAAATTCCTCATCACAATGTTGTCGATCTGTTTAGAGATTAAACCTGCAGGAACAACTAAAGAGTTTTATGCGGGTGCATTTTACTGGCTATTTTTACTGGCTGGCTCTTAACAAGCTCCTCTCAAAAGCCATTTGTTGAGTTGATATTTTTATTAATTTTATGCTCTTTCAAGCAAAGATTATTTGTATTCGATTTCCGATTTTTTTTAGCAATTTACTTTTGTTTCGATTTTGGAACCATTGCAGTACGTGTGTTTTCATTTTTATCGTTTTGATTCCCTTTATTGTTCGGACTGTGAACGAATCAATGTGGTTTTGTATGGCTGGTAAAGATTTTTTTTTTACCATGGTCTTTCTTCTTGCTTTTACTTCCTCTTTGCAAAATTGCTTTTTCTCTCGACTTAGCTTTTTTTTCGGATGCCACAAAAATAAATTAAATAAAATAAAAATCCTCCAAAAAAAAAAAAAAAAAACAGCATGGTGCGGATTATATTACATATTTTGTGTTTCACACTATCCTTTATTTCCCATTGTCCCCTAATGCGTAACTGGGTACACAAGATAAGTATACGCATGTTGTGAATGAACTTTGGAGTTATTCTTTTCATTATATTTTTTTCCTACTTTCCTATAAATCTTCTTTCACAGCTATTTTCTGTCAGAAATGGCTGACGGAGGAGGGCGGTAACCTCGTTTGTTCCGTACTTTACTATTGCTACTATTCCTTATGTGAAAACGTTACACGTCTGTAAGTGTAAGCATGGTAGAATTTTTCAGTATTATTTATTTTTACTTATTTTTTTTTCCCTACTTTCATGGACTAACCTAGAGTGGATCTTAGTCTTTGTTAGCTTGTAACTGTGTAACAGTTCAGAAACAATTTTAAACTTATATAATATTTTTTTAATATTTTTACTTAATTTTTCAATTAAGGGACAAATAATTTATTTTCCAGCCATTACAGTTACTAATTTACTTAAAAGTATTTGATTTTTACGAATGGGAAGAGAGAGAGAGAGAGAGGAAAGAGTCAGAAATTGGAAAAAATTGAATATCCGTTCCTTAATTAAAAGATTTCCTCAGTCGTCTATATCATATTTTACTTCCCTATTTTTTTTTCACTCGGTAAAAAAAATATTTCTTGGTGTGAATTCATCCAATTTCATTGTAAGTTTTGTCTAAATCGCCTCCCTTCCAACGATACAACAAAAGTATTCACCAGGAAAAAAACTTTCCATGTAGTGATTGAATTAGAAACGACTGAATTTAGATGATTTATCTGCATATTGCGCCTCTGCAACAGAATTTATAATTTACACACACACACACACACACACACACATACATACTCTTGTTTTTTGTTACCAAATTGGAACCCGTGCTTTGAACTTACATTTTGGAACTTTTTCTTGGTTTGACAAACGGTTTGATAAGTTGCCATAAAAATCCAGTAAAAAACTGATCGAAATAAATATTTTAAGATAAATAATTTAACAGATAGCAACCGTTAAAATTACGTTTCGTTGTAAAATATACATAAGTACTTCGTAACAATTTACTGTATAAATTCGGTTGTTTTTAATAGCAACCATATAGAGAGAAAGTTTTATTTTAACTGCTATAATGAAATTTAATATCTATATAGAAATCACCTGACATAGTTAAGCATGCAAAGACATCAATTTTGGCCGAATGTGTAACAACAGTCCGTTAGAATGGAAACCCTTAACCAAGTTTATAGATTTAAATGTAATTTTTAAAAATATAGTACCTCCTAGTTTGTAAGTCTTTGTATAAAAAGTTTAGAATTATACCTAACTAGTATGGATTTCAACCTGTCCGCTTAGTAAAGTTAGTTTACAATTGTGTACAGTCAGTATGTGCATGTTGTAGTAGCGACAATAAAGTGTGCCAAAATAACGTACAATTTTTTATTTGGATATAAATTTTTTACTTTTGGATTGATTCTGTTCATTCTTGGCTTAAATAAAAGAGAATGTGTCACGGTTTTGTTTCCAATACAAACCAGTTTATTCCCATTAAGAAAAGGGTGGAAATGATTAATAGTTCATGACGTACTCGATCCAAGCACCCCGGCTTTGGATGACAAAGGCAACGCGGACATTGAAGTTCTCGAAAACTCTGCCAAGAATCTCTATTGGGATGCGTCTTATCTCCCTTTTAATGTTGATCCTCAGTTCGTCCAGCGTCTGAAGATTGTTCTCGTAGACTTTCGCTTTGAGATACTCCGAGAGAAAGAAGTCAGGGGGTGACAAATCAAGGGAGTTTGGTGGTCATGGATTGTTAGTACGTCACGAGATCAGTCTAGTTCCTGGAAGGTGTTGTCGTCCCAGGAATTTCAAGGCAACGTTTGATATATGACAGGCCGCACCATCTTGCTGAAAGGTGACTATATTCTTGTTCACACCTCGCTTCGTCCTCAGTACCGGAAGAAATTTCCTTCTCAACATGTGCACTATCTTTTTGTGTTGCCAGTGACATTTTGTCCTGCTTCATTTTCGAAGAAGAATGGCCCAATGATATTACGTTCGATGGCACATCAAACTGTCACTTTCTCAAAGGAAAATGGTGGTGCTATATGTTCATGTGGTTACTGAACTGCCCAAAATCGCATGGTCTGCTTATTGACCTGCCCACTAAGTTGAAAGTGAGCTTCGTCACTGAAGAAAACTTTGTCCAAAAATTCCGGTTCATTTTCAATCCGCTGGACAATGCTGACACAAACTTCACGCCTTTCTCCTTTATTTCTGTCAGTTTGACTTTGCAACATTTGTATTTTGTATGGATACATTTGCAAATTTCGGTTTATGATTCTTCTCACAGTAGTATGTGATGTTCCCATCAACTGACAAAGCCTGCGTGTTGACTTTCTTGGCGAGGCTTACAATTCTTGTCTTACAGCCTGGGTCCTGTCAGGTGTTCTTGCAGTAGATTTTCGCCCACTGTGGCCTTTTATCTGGTCATTAACACCCCCGTATGTCTGAACTTTTCCACAATACGTTTGATGGTTTTGTAATTGGGAATTCTGGTGTTTGTAAAGTCCCTATGAGACTGTCTTTGTGTTACAATATATGACCTTGTGGTAAAATATGCCTCTACGATCATTTCCGCTGTGTGAGAGAAAAATTGGCGGACATGGTCAGAATTCTGGTCAATAAGACTTTATATCACCTGAAAATAGGGAAAAAACATTTATAAATTTAAAAATGACAGCCATTTTAAAAGTTGTACATCATTTTGGTACACCCTATACTCATTTATATAAACTCTATAAATTTATAAATAAAGAATTGAATGCGTTTCTTTGTCGTCCGTACATGAATAAAGTTTCGTTTTTCGAGTGCGAAAATGCTTTTGAATAATGTAATAAAATGAATGAAATGATTTGTTTCGTTCAGTCTGCGTCATGTGAGAAGAGATACGGTAGAGTGCCAGAGTCATTACTATCATAAAAATATTACCTGGAAAATGTCGCCCATCTTTAAACTTCGACGTTCATTACGTAATTTTCTGTTTGTTTCTTTAGTTAATATATTTTAAACCATTTCGTCTTTCAAAGTTGTCGTGAAATTGTTTCATAGACACCAGCTTCGTACTCCAAAATCTCTTTCCTCAACAAAGAATGAAGCGTATTTTACTACTGAAGGTCAATAAAGACGGAAAAATGGATAGCATAATGTCGTAAATAGATTTATTGTCGTATATATGCTTCGTTCATTATACAGGGATTGGCGTCAGTTCATCAGGTCAAATGTACGCACTCAAGTACCATATATATCGTGAATAGTAATCTGGAATGAAGCTCCAAATTTCACTGCTGTTCATATATAATGGCGACGAGTCAAATTTTTAGGACAAAACCAACCTTTTCATGTTTGTATAAAGATACAAAATACATTAGCAAATAATTACAAAGCTAATTTATGATAGGAAAAACGAGAAAGTAAAAAAATGTTACCAAATTTAAGTGATAAAAACATTTATTAACATCTTTGTCTTTTATATGTAATTACGTGCTTATTTATACTTATAAAACCTACAGCTTTTGCGTGGAATATAAACCACAGATTGCTATATCATTTGAACGCAGAGAATAGTTGCCCATCCAGCTACTAAATACACCCAACATCTCTTAAAGACTTAACACCTCTGATCTAAGAGGAAGCGGTGTTGCATCAGTTTCACTGATAATAAACTTAAAATGAGAGAGTTTCAGAAACAACCATAGCGAAAATGCAAAATCAAAGATCTCGAATTTGAATGACTTCCTTAATACCCGTTTTTCTGCTGATGGAATCTTATTTTTTTAATAAATATGAAACTGGTCTAATCTTTATTAAAAAGTGATAGAAGTGCGACAAACATACATACATACCTACATATTTCGAGTTTGTGGCAGATTGGTTATCGTTTGGCCCTCCCCTTCCAGGGTTTTCGGATGGAACTTCCCATTTTATAACCAACAGTAATTTTGTAACATTTTACAGTAGCGTCAGATATTTCGAATAATTTCAAATTTAAGGTACATATCTGTTACGATGTAAATAAGGAACCTTTGTGGTTTGTATTCATATTTTATTACATATCCATACTAATATTTTTGTATGTTTATATATTCTCTTAAAAGTTTGCCTTTTCAACACGTTTTGAATGCCCGTTTTTCGAAAAGTATATCATTTTTTTTTTTGTATATTATTATTATTATTATTATTATTATTATTATTATTATTATTATAAGGCTAATAATAATTATGGTTAAATTTGCTTTCTAAGATTAAATTCTTTACAAATGTCACTATTTTTTGCAATAACAAATCGTGAAACATTTGGTACGTTTTTAAAATAATAATAATTACTTTTCATTGGGATTGTTTAAGGCATTAAAAGAGACTAGAAATTTCTATTATTATTCCTCTTGAGATTCTCAAAGGCGAGAGAGAGAGAGAGACTCACGAGAGATGTTTAATATTAAGATAAACTTGGGGGTGAAAATTTAAACGCATAAATTGTAAGTTAAGGGAGTATGTGTTTATCACATAATATAAATGAGAAAGTTTGCGCATGTGAGAGCATAAAAACGTGCAAGGTTTAAATTGTAAAATGTTTATGCGTTTTAGTAAACACGAACGAGTGTTGAATATAAATTTTTCTGGAATCTCCTCTTTGTAAAATCATACATTTAATTTTTTACTCGTTAAACTTCATTTACTGTATATCTCATGGCAATCATACCTATCTATCTATCTATCTATCTATCTATCTATCTATCTATCTATCTATCTATATTCAATAATAATAATAAAATTATTAATAATAAATTCCTAAACAAAACAGGCGTGTCAATAAATGTTTCATTTTGTCATATAATAGATAAATACTTTTATTGATCCTCCGTTTCAGGTAATCAATCCATCCACTATACGTAAAACTTATACATTCTTATAATGTTTCTTGATCTCCTTTAGTTTCAAATGTAATCTGTAAGTTTCGGAATAATTTTTTATACAATCCATCCACTTTAAGTTCGAAGTTCGCCATCTTCTCCAAAGTTATTTTTTTTATTTTTTTTTTTTTGATGTTCCTTAACTTCTTCCGAAAAGATAATTAGATTTTGTGTCCACTTTTGTTTACAAATTTAAATAAAGGTTCCCCTTTTAATTTTATTCATATTTTAGATTTATTTGTTGTACACGATTTATCTTGAGAGAATTCTTTTGTTGTTGTGATACGAATTACGCAAGTCTGCATTTCAAATCAAAGTATGAAATGTTTTATTTCTATTACATGATCTTATGCAATTTTGCCATGCTGATTTCAAGTTTCACAACCATTTTTACGTATCACGTCAGGGTTTTTCGCAAAATGTAAGTCAAATATATTCATAGTATGTATTAAACAACTAAATTTTCAAGAGTACAAAATTATAAGAAATACAATTTCAAAGTAAATTCATCTTTGATTTATTATGTATCAATTAAGTATCAATCATGATTGATCAGTAGGAGAAAATCGTCGTTTATTTGTTCGCTTCTTGTGCTGCATTTCTTCCGAACCTTCCCGTTTTAGAGACCAGCAGTAGTCTGCCATCACGTTGACATCCCACCTTCCTTGGTATCTTTTTTCCAGTCTTCATATCCTGGTGGAACCTTTATCCTTGTTCCACACTCACACTACCCAAGTTTTTATGAAAACAGTCCAAATGCGAGTGAAGGAAGTGAACCTTTAGACTAATGTTGCAGCCTCAGAGAAATTCTAAAGCAAAAGATTTAGGGGTTGTAATGACAGATGATGCTAAATTTGAAACACAAAATAAGATGGCAGTAAACAGAGCAAAGAGAATAATTTGGCAGATGCTGAGAACCTTTAAACGAAGAAATAGGAATGTAATGATTCCTCTACTGAAAACACTGATCATACCCAAATTGGAATACTGCTCGGTCCTAACATCCCCATATAAAAAAGAATACATTAGACGGCTAGAAGGGATTCAGAGAAGCTTCACAGCCAAGATCAACGAGTGCAAAGAACTAAATTACTGGGAAAGGTTACGGGAATTAAACCTATATTCACTGGAAAGGAGAAGAGAGAGATACACCATTATTTACACTTGGAAAATAATGGAGAAACTAGTTCCTAATCTTACTCTGAACCCTGTAACTCCCCAAACAACAGTGGAAAGTAGAAAAGGAGGACTGTGTCGTGTTCCCAAATTAAAGGCGAGACAGGGAACATCCTCAACCCAGAAAGAAAATAGTTTTGTTGTGAGAGGACCAAAACTGTTTAATCAGCTGCCCAAAGACCTAAGGAACACGAGTGGGGTTGCGGTGGACATCTTCAAAAGAAGATTAGACGCCTGGCTCAGAACAATCCCCGATGAGGCGGGCATACCTGGCTATGTGAGGTGGAGAGTACAAGAAACCAACTCACTACTTCACCAGGCCAATTCGAGAGGAGGGGCGACAAGCTTCCTTCGTGAAATAAGGAATCATCGCACGGAATATTTGAATGGTTGAAAGGTGTATATATATATATATATATATATATATATATATATATATATATATATATATATATATATATGCACTAGAATCACAAAATAACACGTGACCTTATTAATAAGCAAACAACCACAAGGAAAAGGAAACACAAAGTCCGAGCGCTTTGATAATGTGAATATATCACGAAAGCGCTCGGACTTTGTGTTTCCTTTTCCTTGTGGTTGTTTGCTTATATATATATATATATATATATATATAATATATATTTATTTATTTATTTATTGTATCGGCATATAAATATAAGGAATAAATCATTTTATATATATATATATATATATATTGTGCACATATATTGCATAATTGGGTGTATGTCTATATACCACCCATACAAAATCGGTTATAGTATTTGCCAGAAAACTGTACTTGATGAGAAAAAAGGATGTGATTTTTGGATTCAGCACACCTGAATTGATAAAAAACAGTTATGTATGTTTGTTGAAACATCAGCCAGTGTTATTGACTGGCGCTTACGAACGTCTTTTTTTTTCTATAGCTTTGTTTATTATTCATTTTGTACGTGTTTTCCATCTTTCTATCTTTGTTTGTTTATATCTATTTGTCTATCTATCTAATCTCCCCCCCCCCACCTCCCCCACCCACTATTCCTCCCACTTAATTAAATTCAGAGCTTTAAGTGTTTTGCTTCGCAGCTTAGATGGCAGTAGTACTTCCGTTCGAAGCTTTCAAGTATGTTTAAATCCGTTTCCATTCCATTTACACATTTCAATAATTTCCTTTCTTTATTTCATCCTTATTTCAGGCGCTTTTCTTCGTTAAAAATTTAGGTCTCAGAGCCAGCTCGAATTCTGCAGAAAGGGCACAAACGCGTAGAAATGGGAAGCAAAGTGGCCTCTTTCTCAATAATGATAATATTATTATTATATTATTAAGACACTTGAACTTGAGGCACAAAACACTCGAATCAAATACACACTCGGGTACAAAAGGATCACTGCTGGGACTAAGGTGACTTATGACTAGACTTAGGAACTCGGTATTACTTTTCATGACGATGTTTGAGGTATACCTATAGTGGTACGTAAGGTGAGACCAGACCCCTTTATTCTTACACCTCACAAACCGCTTTCATTCCTCTCTGTTTCTCGTTAACTTGTGCTACACTTATTTGAATTCCATGTTTGTTTACATATTTAATATATAATTACATCCTTTTATCTTTTACGCGATCTTCTTTTACTTTTCACACCAACACTGTAAAAAAAAATTCAGCAAATTCCCAACAAAAATTTTAGAACTTTTGCTTTAGGACTGTCCCTATTTCCCTTCCCCCTCCTCTTTTTTATTATATTAATATTATTGTAACTCATCATGTAGTTTAGCCAATAAACTACATTATGTGAGTTTTGTATCAATATTAATAACCCATTAAAGAGGAAAAATTAAGAAGTTACAGCACTCTTTATTGTAGTAGTAAATACGACAAATTTACTTGATTTACGAAATCTCCATAGTTTTATATCTAGACTAAACGGCAGAGTCTGCCCCATATGCCTTCAGTTGGTCTCCAAAAACAATTTGTTGGAGTAAGGGGAGTAAACTAAAAATAATTTATACTGTTTCGCAGTCAGATGGGACTCCCTTGGTGGAGTCTTCTTTCCGGAAGAGAACTATCGCTTTCGGACCTTCTCCTCTGTGGTGGATGCCTCTGTAGGTTGCTCGGCTCACCACTCCCTCAACCAATTTTGCGGAGTTGTTTTTTTCCCGTAGCCTCCTCCGATATTCAGGAAAGACCCTGCTCTCCGAGCTGGCGGACCAACACATGATAAAAGTAAAGCGTATCCAGAAGACGATCAATGGTGTCCCTTCTGCTCCGACCTTTATATTAATATTTCATAGGAGTAACCTTCCTGCCGTGTTTTCGGCAGCTTGTCTTCACCTCAAAGTGAGGCCCTACAGTATATCCTATTGCCTCGTCACCCTCGTCTCGGAGGAAGGCAGTGCCCCCACCTCGATTTCTTATGAGCCGACCGACCCCGGGCCTAGGCCTAATATCCCATTCGGCAGGTGCTGCTCCACCTGCTATTTCTAGGGCTTCCACAAGGGAAAACGCCCTCTGGACATCCATGTATGGGTGTTTCTCCTTCGATCCCACCAGTTCGGAGCTTTTCGGGGTTTTGGATCCTTCCGGATCTCAAAGACTCCTTCCCAACCGGACTTCTCTCTTTTCTGTCAGATCTTGAGGTCTCGGGAAAGGGTACGTACGCTTTCCAAGCTTTTCTCCCTGAAGGTGAAGGGGGGGGGGGGAGCATAGGAGTCGTTCCACGTAGGGTGTTCGCAGTTCGCAGCCATCTTAAAATAGAAATGTCGTGATCTGAGGGTAAACTGGGAGGGGCTTCAGGTTCTTTTATATGAAATTTCATCAGTATGTGAGTTTAATGGAGACATCGGTGGGAGAAGTCGCTCCTTCTCCTCCTTACAGGGGTTTCGCGGCATTCTTCTTTCCTCGTCCCCTTAAGGGTGGTCATCATTGTTTATACCTTCCTTAATGTCCCTTTTTGACCACTTCCATCTCCGTTCGCCTCTGTAGGAGGTGGCTGTTCAGTTCTATCTGGCGAAAACATATACTGTACAATATGTTCATTGTACGTACCTCCGAACAATCCAGTTTCTCGAGATGATTTGGTGTTTAATTCAATAACTTCCCCAAGATTTATTTTGTTCGGTGACCTTAATAGGCGTTATCTCCCTCTGGAGTGATTACTTGGCACACGCGAAGGGCACCTTGTGGGAATACGTATCAGTTTTTTTTTTTCCCCGTTTTCTTCTGTGCATCATAAACAGTAAGTGTAAAGTGTAGACTTCACTTTATTATGACACCTCATGAATGAGATAAGGAGTTTTGGCAATTATAATAGAGAATGCTAAAAATTTATTTTTTGTCAGTCATTCTGCCCAATATAAGCCGCGTTTTAATTCATTAAGAAATAGGGAAAACTAGTACAGTTCCCGTCGCTTCGCTGACGGTTAGACAGGCTAAACTACAGAAAAGAACGCAGCCGTGAAAATTTTGAGCTTCACATTTTGTCAACATTTCTGAATCTTGTATCTCCCAAAACCTCCTCACCCCCATTCATGTAACTTGGGGGCTAACCCCCTCCCCCATTACCCCACCCATTCCCCATTACCCCCACCCCACCCTTCCCCCATTACTGCCCGGGATAAATTTCACAAACAGACAGGCTAAACTACAGAAAAGAACAGTCATGAAAATCTTGAGCTTCACATTGCCGCCCGTAATACAATTTCTGAATTTTTTTCTCAATTTTTTTCTCACAATTTCTGAAAGTGTGATGGACGGACGGACAGCTCTCTTATTATAGTATAGATTTTTTTCTGAGTTTCCCCATTAACCCCACCCTCTCCCCATTGCCCGACCCCTCTCCCCCAATACCCCCTCCCCCACCCCTCTCCCACATTTACTCCACCAATTTTTTTTTCTGAGTTTCCCCATTCCCCAACCCCACCCCTTCCCCATTACCCCACCCCTCTCCCCCAATACCCCCTCCCCCACCCCTCTCCCCCATTTACCCCCACCATTCCCCCATTACCCCCAAGGGGGGAAGGGGGCTGGCACCTTGCAAAGGATTTACTTTAATTTTTTTTTAAGGGGGGCTGGCACCTTGCAAAGGATTTACTTTAATTTTTTTTGGGTTACATATATATATCGCATCTATTTTTCTGAGTTTCCCCATTAACCCCACCCCTCCCCCATTACCCCTCCCCCATTTTGTGCCAAAATTATGATTAAAAATGAAGAAATGGGAAGAATTGTACCCCTAAAAGGGGGGGGGGCAGGATTTATGTTAGGGAATTTTTTTTAGCATGGGCACTGCACAATAAAAAGACGCATCGAATGGTGAAAACCGCATTGTTCTACACCAATTGTAGCGACCTGTAGGTGTGCGCAAAAAAACTGTTACATATATATATATATATATATATATATATATATAAGGCTTCATTTCTGAAATAGTATATTAGATAAATTACTTAAATAAATTACTGAAAATAATAAATAAACGTGTGGATTAAAAGTATACCATCTGATTTCTCCTCTGTACCTATGCACAGTCTGAAAAGCAATTTTAGCGCAATAAAAAAGTATCATTGGAGGAATTTTCGACAGCCAATGAGATTTTTCGTTTGTTTTAGTATAGTGTATTGTACGTCTGTCGTTTTAAAGTGACACCAGGAACTATTAACAGAATGGGAAACAGCCATACATAAAAGAACGCGAATCTGTTTTTAGCATAATGTCATGCACGGATGCATACATTCATCTCGGGGCCACTTTTATCTTTTTCTTTTATTTTTTCGGCAGACTGTCAGGTCACAAAGTATGGGGACCCTGGAGCGCGGGACCCGAGGCAGCTGCCTCGCTCACCTCTACCTGCCTAAGACCGGCCCTTATTCCGAGTGATGACACCTTAAATCTGACAAGGAAATGGAAAAGGCTGAGCGTGGCTCTATCGATCAAGTTGTCAGAAATGATGGTCAGGTTTACATTATGAAGTGGCATGAGAGTAAATCTCTTACTGACAAATGCAAACGGTGGAGTAAGTTAGGAAAAAAGTATATCAATGTGCCTAGATCCTTCGCCACAAAAATAATTAAAAGTTATATGGGTGGGGTAGATTTTTTGGATCGTGTTATTAGTATGTGCTGAATATCAGCTAAAACTTAAAAATGGACCATCCAACTTATTTTTCACCTATTCGACTTTGGGTGTTGTATCGAATCTAAAAAAGATTTGACATTAAAAAAAGAAAAAAAAATACCGACTGCTGGCTATTTGAAATTCCGCATTATGCTGTAAGAAGCACTTAGCAATGTGAAAGGAGGTAAAGAAAGTAGCGAAGAGGATGAAGATAAAAATTCTTCATTCGCAAAGAAAGTGAAACCTGTAGTTCCTCACCCATGAAACCCAATAAGAAAAGAGGGAGCATTACTTCTCCGAATTTACAGAAAATAACAAAAATTATAGGTGTAAGGTACCTTTGTTGCAAAAGTGTTCAGACGAGATTTCAGTGTAAAAAAAATGCTTCTTGTATCTTTGCATTATTGCTAAAAGAAATTGCTTTAAATTACAAAATGAGCAGTAAAATTTAGTTTATTTCATTTAATTCCTCTTTTCTTTTCATTAATGTACAATAAAAAAGAAAAATATTTTAGACAAATTTGAAAGAAAATTTATTTCGCATTTGAAACCCGATATACCGAATAGTACATAAAGAATTTATAAAATTTGAAGACAAGTAAAAGAATTTGCTACTGCAGGGTTTAATTTTGTCCTATGATGCTTATAATATCATGAAAGTTAAAATAAAGAAAAGCTAACATAATCCTGGATCTGAAATGACACGAAAAAATGTTATGTTTTGGATCTGAAAAGTCCTCCGTTACCTCTTCGTGGTGTCTCCCCAGATACACTAACAACGAAGGCACAACCAAGACAGACCTAGCAAGTCGGTGGTTGCCTTTTGTTGCTAACACACACTGCGTAACACACTGAGCCTCAGAAAAGACAGTCTTTACGCAATACCACCCGGCGAGAAAATGGACTACGAATGCATGTACTATGAGAGGAAAAAAAGAGGAGTTTATGATGGAGCAAAGATTGAATATTCTGGGAGTGTGTGAGACTCGAAGACGGGGACAGGGCAGACGAACAGCTCATAATAATCATCTCATTTACAGCGAGCAACCAAATGGTAACAGACACAGCGTAGCTACTGTCTTGGACCCACACTTAGTAGAGCGAGTTAATGTAGTAAAATTCAGAGGGAAAGAATACTGGGTGTTGTTTTAAAACTTTAGCATGGAAAACTGAGCAGTTTGGAACTATACGCCCCTCAGCAAGGAGACAAGAAAAAAACTTTTACGAGACCTTGCAGAATTTATTTAAACAAATGGAAGGAGATAAGAGTTGGAGTCGACAAACAAGTGATCGAAGGTGTAGTTGGAGATTTCAGTGTGGGAGATAAAAATATAGAGGGCGATAGCTTAATTGACTTCTCTGTTAGAAATTATCTTTCACTTCTGATTCTCTTCGTATATATGTTCATAAGTGGAACTGGACTCGATGGAATACCGAGGTGGGAAGGTATACAGATAAATCAATGATTGATTTAGCATTGAAACGATAAGGAAATTTTTAATGATGTTAAGAGCGTACCATCGGCGTCTCTGGATTCCGACCATAGATGGTGTTGATTACGTTCAATCTGAAAAAGTTAAAATTGCGGAGATTCTTAATACGAAAAGGGCAACAGGTGGAGAAGTTAAGGGACAATGAGGTGGTTGTACAGCTAAAAGATAGGATTTGTATGGCAAAACGAGAGGCTAGAGAAATTTTGGTTAACATCAAAGACAAAGGGGAAGATTTTATGGATAAAGCTTCTGTCGTGGTTAAAGATGCAGTCCATGTGAAAGTGAGTGATGAAGGAAAGAAAAAGCATAGTACATGGTGGACGGAGGATGTTAATGAAGGGGTAGTGCAAACAAATTATGCATTCAGAAAGTAGATAAAAGAGGAACCGAGATAACTCAACCCAATTCGTTGAAACAAGAAGGCTGGCATAGACAATCAAGAGAGCTAAAATTGAGAAATGAGAAAGAATATAAGAGCTACCACGTGATTGCTGGATCAAAAACGTTTGTCTAGAGCAGTGCCCTTCGACCTGGGCGGTACCGCCCACTAGTGGCTCAAGGATCTCATTAATCTAAAGGTAATTGCAATTAATTTTATTGTTTTATGCAGGGTATATAACAGTGATGTAGGTCTCGAGATCGGTCTCGGTCTCGAGACCGGTCTCGAGACCCAATTTGCAGATCTCGATCTCGGTCTCCGCTATTTAGATCTCGGTCTCGATCTCGACAGACGCGCGGTCGGTTTTTCTCCCCGAGACCTTTCGAGACCTCTCGAGACCGTAATGAAAAATACGTGTTATTGGCATACTCATGATGGTGGCTTGGTTGAACAAATACAATTCAGAATGTTTATGAAAGTTTGTAAAAGTAAGGGACTCTAGGTATTTACTAATCAGTCACCCTGTTTTGAGTTGCCACGTTTGTCTTGCAGGGGGATGTGGGTCTGGATTTTTTAGGTTAGCGCTACAAAAAAATTCCCCCCCGCCCCTGTCAGATTAATTTTATTGAAAATGGGAACACTAAATAGAGAATTATATATTATATATATAAGTATGCTATACAGAAAACTCAAGCACGGAGAATGAGCAGATACAGAGAGACAGCGCTCATTCTCACAGCAGCGATGACGAAATAAAACAGAGTCAAACCAAAGTTCCGAGACTAATGGCAAAATATCAAAGCTATCGGTCCAAGCAGAAGAACGTTGAAACTGGGAAGATTTTGAACCGCAGGGAACAGTTGCGACGGTACCTCTAGAGATCGATGAATCTCATATTTTAGACAACTGCTCTCCAATAAAGTTTTGGCACCTGAAAAGGGATAAATTTCCATCACTGGCCAATATTGCCATGACTGTTTTAACAGTGCCTGCCTCTAGTGCTCCAATTGAGCGTGTATTTAGCCATGGAGGCATAATAATGAGACCCCACAGAAGTCGAACTTCAGCAGATCTTCTGAGCATGCTGATGTTCCTTAAGCGTAATGAGCACCTATCATGCTTTAAATAAATGCACAAGTCAAACTGGGTAGTGGGTACGTTCATTAAACCTTCTGTAACAGATATAAAAGAAGTAAATAAATAAAAAGTACGTGTATATACAGTGGTGGGCACCGTTAACCAAAAAGTTAACTTCGATAACGATAATCCGTTAACCCCAATTTTTAACTCCGATAACGATAATCCGATAATTTTACTACAAAGTTAACGGAAGTTAACGATAATCCGTTAACGATAACTATTTCTTTACTAACATTTAAAAAAATCAAGGAAAAAAGCTTTAAAACCCATAGAAAATGTTTATTTATGCAAAATCCAACAATAAATAGGTATTTAACTGTATTTTTATCAAGTTTTGCAACTTTTTTGCTTAATAACTTTTTTATTTTTAATAAAAAATGTACTGATTACATGTTTTGAAACCCTTGTAACCACTAACCATTAACTAAATTTTAATTTACCAGAATTATTATGGCGGGAACTGAAAGGTAAAATTAAATTTTAGGCACATTTATTAAGACTATGACACAATGTGCTGGTTGCCCTTCAGAAAGACCAACTTCTCAAAGTTAGGCCCAACTGCCAGTCGACCTCTTGGGCCTCAGGATGTCCTTGCCGAGAGAGAAGAGCCATTCCACTGCGGCAGAGGACGGAATTGGCGTATTGTACTTCAGGAAGAGGTTGATGAAGATCTGCTCCCCCATGAAGTCAGAGTCGGCCATGTCTACCTTCCCATCAGTGTCCAGCCAAGTGTCGACAAGTCTCTTGGCCTTCTGCTTGACACTGGTACTTGAGCCACCGGCCGTCCACCCAGCGAAGAGGTCGTCAGGCATGCTGCTGTCGCTAGAGCTGGTGGTACTGTCAACGTTCCGGTTCCTCAGTGCTCTCTCGACCTCGTCCTCCATGGCGGCCCTGACAGAGACAGTTTGGTCGCTGTCGAACATGCGCAGCCAGTGGAGTTAACGTGTTAACGGACTTTAACAGACTAAATATCGAGTTATCGGAAGTTAACTGGTCCGATAACGATAAATGGAAATTAACTTCCGTTAATAGTCCGTTAAAAAAAGTTGAACTTCGTTAATTAACTGTTATCGGATTAACGCTTTAGTGCCAAACAATGTGTATATATATATATATATATATATATATTCATTTTTTAATTTATAGGCTACACTTTTTGCATTCAACACACTACATCTGAAAAAGTAGTTATTAGTTTATTAATATACTTAACATAGTCTAATTTCCATAGTAGTGTAAAGCAAATTGAAAGGGCATGAGCTTGGTCTCGATCTCGATCTCGGTCTCGAATTTTAAGGGTCTCGATCTCGTTAGGTAGATCTCGATCTCGAACCTTTGATCTCGGTCTCGATCTTGGTCTCACAGGATCCGGTCTCGGTCTCGGTCTCAGTCTCGGACTTGGTGGTCTCGACTATATCACTGGTATATAACTTTTAGTTTGAGTTTTTGCATTTTTAATTTTGGTGGGCGATACGGAGATTCAAAAGTTACAAAAGTGGGCGGTAAGCATAAAAAGGTTGAAGAGCACTGGTCTAGAGCATGACCAAAAGATACAGGAAAGCAGAGTACGCATTTAGCTATGCTATAAAGGAAAGGGATGGTCTGAATCTAATAACTGAAGCTGGTGGTATTGCTAACAGGTAGAGGGAATATTTTTCGGAACTGTTAAACAGTGGAGAGGAGTAAGAAGTGAACTTGCATGAGGAGGAGGCCCGTGGGTGCCTGCAGAACAGAAATCAAAACATAATTTTGGAAGAGTTCAGAACAGTAATAAAGAAAGTGGGGAATGGTAAAAGCTCTAGAATAGATCAGCAAAATAGATGACGTTTTTATGGAAGGGTAGCTGCACAAAAATTTTAACCGTGTTATTAGGGAAAAAATTCTAGGAGACTTGGGGAAAGCTATTAGCTGTCCTATCTGTAAAAAGGTAATAAGAGTGACTGTGGGAACTATCGGGGAATATCTATGCTCACATATATAAGTAAGATATATGAAAGGATTCTGAAAGAAAGAGTACGAGATACAATGGATGAAAAAAGCTGGGGGATGGCAGTATGGTTTCAGGCTATTTACACTTAAAATAATAAAATGATAAGATACAAAAAATATTTATTGTTCATAGCCTTAGAGAAAGCTTTCGATAGGGTACCTAGAAGAAAGCTGTGGGGAACCCTGAATTCAAGGGGATATAACGTCGATCCCGTGCTTGTAAGAGTGGCAAAGTTTTATAAAACCTGTAAAACTGCAATAAGATCACCACGGGGTGAGGTGTAGTTGTTTGACGTGAACATTTATATCAGGCAGAGTAGTGCTTTGTCACAGCTCCATTATTCATCCTGTTTATGGACAGATACGTGAAGAAAATGCACATACATAAAGAATTAACGTGGCGATGGAATCTTTGAAAAATTTGCAGGTGACTGTGAGTAGATATGATATGGTTATGATGGAGGAAGAAATGCGAATTAGCACTGTAAAACCAGAAGTGATGGTATAGGCAAGAGAACCGAAAGATGTGGTCTTGTCCATAGGAAAACCAAAGTTATCCCAAACTGAAAAATTTAAGTACCTGGGAGTTACTGTTAATGAGAGAGGGATAATAAAAATGGAAATAAACAAAAGAATTACGCATATTCAAGAAATTTAGGATTAACCTTTATTTATTAAGGGAGGAAAGTATATCAAAGGGAGTGAAACTTCTTATTTATGAGTATTCTGGATCCAGTACTCACATATGGGTTGAAATTATGGGTTCTCACAGAAAAAATGAGAAGTAAAATACAGGCCGCAGAGATACGAGAGTTGATGATTAGAGACGGTATTCGTTCGGGCAAGATTAGAAATGGACATCAAACGAGAGTTAGGTGTGTCTGTGCTATTATTTGTGGATCGAAGTCAACTCAGCTGGTTCGCAAATATGAGAAGGATGGACAACGAAAGATCCCCATTACGGTTTTACAACTGGCAACCCGAAGGCAGGATACCTGCAGGGAGATAGAGGAGGAAATGGAGAGAGAGTATCAGCGATGCCGTGTCGGCGAGGGGACATATGGAAGACGTTGGGGAAGGGGTAATGTTCTGGGACAGAGAAGCGTGGATAGCCTTTGTCGAGGCTATTAATATATTAATTATTATTTTATATACAGGGTGGGCCGAAAGTCTGGATCCATAGGAAAATATTTATTTTAATACATAAATTACAACAAATGGTAAATACTTAAAATGAATATCAACTTTAACTCGTAAATGCGTATCCGTGATACTGTACAGTGGTTCGTACTCCAGTATAAACAACAAATTATAACAAATGCTCAAATTGGCGGCCTCTGACATCGAAACACTTAGGGATGGAATTTATGATTTTTAATAATTCTTCGAATTAACGTTCTCGAGATGCGTGTTTCATTTGATAATCTTCTTGACTTTACTGGACTATTCGTTAAAGTTTCACGTACCATTGCAGAGGTATTTTCATCAGTTGCAGTTTTTGGACGACCAGAACGCCGTCGATCATGTACACTTCCTGTTTCTTTGAAACGTTTAAACAACTTGCCAACAGTCGCATGTGTTACTGGATGCTTATCAGGATGATTTCTATTGAATTCGGTAGCAACTTCTCTGTGTGTAGCGCCCTGTCTTGCGTACATGAGCACAAGTTCTACCCGGTCTTCTGTTGTTAGATTCGAAGCCATTTCTGGGCTGAAATAAAAAAAGTATTTGAGTATTTATACTGGAGTACGAACTACTGTACAGTATCACGGATACGCATTTACGAGTTAAAGTTGATATTCATTTTAAGTATTTACCATTTGTTGTAATTTATGTATTAAAATAAATATTTTCCTATGGATCCAGACTTTCGGCCCACCCTGTATATATTATTTTCTTTTTTTGTTGAGTTTGAACGACGGTTCAGGATCGACCTGCGATCGACCCCTCTGCAGCATCCCGCCTCATTTGCGGGACTTGATGAAGGAGGGAATTGCTCTCTGATCTTCTCCTGCCCTCGTAGCCAGCCACGCATGGCTGGTCAGGGACTTTGCACAACAATCTGTCCAGCTGGTTCTTGAAGTTGTTCAGGTCGATGTGCTGGAGATTCCTCATTTCTTTTGGAAGGACATTGAAAAGCTTTGGGCCCCGTATTCTGAGGGTATTTTCCATCAACGTTTTCATGGCCCCTTGTCCCACCGCAGCTGGGACCATACAAAATCTCCCTCTTCTCTCATTCCAGTTTGTTTCTATTTCATTTCTGAGGTTAGGGACAGAGCCCTCAAGTATTTTCCATATGTAATATTATTGTGTACCGCTCGCGCCTTCTTTCAAGAGAGTAGAGTTCCAGGGATTGCAGTCGAGACCAGTAGTCTTCACCTTCCGTTTCCTCTATCTTAAACGTAAAAGTCCTTTGTATAGCTTCAATGCTCGCAATGTCTCTTTTTCTGTGTGGGCTTGTGAGTACTGAGCAATACTTAATTATTGGTATTGGTAGGACTAGACTCTTCCGTAATTTGAGCATGATGTTTGCTTTTCTGCTGCGGAAGCTCCTCCAGATGATTCCCATTATTTTTCTAGCCGTTGTGATTTTGATTTTATAGTGCTCTCTGAATTCTGCATCCGCCGACATTATTACTCCAAGATCCCTGACTTGTGGATTTGGTGTTATCTGTTTGGTGTTATCTGTTTGGTGTTATCTGTTTGGTGTTATCTGTTTGGTGTTATCTGTTTGGTGTTATCTGTTTGGTGTTATCTGTTTGGTGTTATCTGTTTGGTGTTATCTGCGAAGCATGATACAATACTGTCCTTAATATCTGCATCAATATCTGCAATCATATTATGAACAGCAAGGGAGCTAATACTGTCCCTTGTGGGACAGAGCTCACGACTTCCGAGACTTCCGATTTAACTCCGTTTACCACCACTCTTTGCGTTCTTTGCGTCAAGAAATTAAATAGCCACCTTCCTAGCTTTTCAGTAATTCCTGTATCCTTAAGTTTGTGTGCTATGATTCCATGGTCACATTTATCGAAGGCTTTAGCAAAGTCAGTGTGTATATATATATTACATCAATGTTTTGTCCTCGACACAATGTTCCTAATATTTTCTCCTGGTAGTCTAGTAGCTGTGACAGGCATGATCTACCCGCCATGAAGCCATGTTGATTTCGGTTGTATAAGTCTTTTTCTTGTAGGTAGTAGGTAGTTTTGCCTCTAATTATGCGTTCAAAACACTTTATAAGGTGTGAGGTGAGAGCCACTGGGCGATAATTTTTGGGTATTGCTCTGTTACCATCTTTAAATAGGGGGGCAATGTTCGCGTTCTTTAAGGGGAATGGAATTTGTCCTGTGTCGAATGATTTCCTCCATAGTAAGTATAGTGGTTTTGCAATACTCTCTCTGCATTTCTTCAGAAATGTGGCACTCCATGTGTCTGGCCCTGGCGCTAAATTGTCTCGTATCTGTGATAAGGCCGTAATTACATCTCCTTCCGTGAACTCGAAGTCCATTAATAGGTTTGTGCCGGGATTTGTTCTTGGTTGATCTGTATCAATGTTGAAAAACTCGTCTGGGTTTTCCACTTCCATCTTGGACTTAGGAGTGCTGAACACAGATTTAAATTGTTCCCTAAGCAGTTCACTTATTTCTTTCGGGTTATTTGTGTATTCGGCCTCCCCGTCTATCAACGGTCCAATACTCTCCTTACACTGCATTTTCCTTTTCGCAAAAGTGTAGAAGTATTTTAGGTTATTTTTTGTTTTCTGCTACCTTGTTTTCCTCCTCGTTTGTCTTATGTATGAATGTTTGCTCTAGGTCCATTTCTATTTCGCCAAGTTTCCTCTCTAGTTTGAGTCTTTCTGCATCTGTGGAGATGTTTTACGGTTTGTCTTCGTTGCCTGAATAGAGTCCTGATTTTCCTCTCGAGCTTGCTATGTTTTCTTTCCTGTGTCTCTGGAATATGTTTCAGTATTATAGGTTTGGTTTCCGTCTCTATTATACATAGTATTTCTTGTGGAGTCTTCTCATGTAGTAGCAATTCCCAATTTACCTCCTTTAAATCTTTATTTACGCTTTCCCAATTTACTTTCTTTGAATTTATGTTTAAGCCTTCAAATATTCTATCTGCCTCTCTAGGATGCGTTTTCGGACTTCTGGGTGCTAACTTCAATTGCATATCGATGAGGTGTATATATATATATATATATATATATATATATATATATATATATATAATAAACAGGAACACCAGAGAAAATACAAACATCCTTCAAGGTTTAATAGTACCAACGTTTCGGACTGCACTAATTCCATCTTCAGGGCTAAAACAATAAAATTCCAAATCACATACAAACTACAAATTGCTTAATAACAATTTAAAATAAACTTAAAAAATTATAAAAAGTGGCTAAGAAAATGTAAAACATTAAAACTAAAAGGTAAATAAATATAAAGTTAAAATTATAAAAAAAAAAGTAAAAGCATTAAAACTGAAACGTAAATGAAATAAACTAGTACCTTAACCAAAACATAGCAGATCTATCGATGATTCGTCAGAATTTAGGTCTGGTTTTAGTTTATAAATAAACAAAGACTCCATAATTTTAAGCTTAAGGTCAGAGGTGTGACCACTGTATGGGGTCATATATAGGAAAAACTAAAAAGACATTTAAAATCTCGTATTTACGAACATCTCGGTAAATCGGTCCGTACAAATTTACCCCTTGGCAAACCACCTAATTCTCTCATACGTAATCACTCGCACAACAATAACCACCCAATTTCACAGTCTAATTTCGCCGTACTTGCTGCCGGAAGCTCTGACCTTAAGCTTAAAATTATGGAGTCTTTGTTTATTTATAAACTAAAACCAGACCTAAATTCTGACGAATCATCGATAGATCTGCTATGTTTTGGTTAAGGTACTAGTTTATTTCATTTACGTTTCAGTTTTAATGCTTTTACTTTTTTTTTTATAATTTTAACTTTTTAACTTTATATTTATTTACCTTTTAGTTTTAATGTTTTACATTTTCTAGCCACTTTTTATAACTTTTAAAGTTTATTTTAAATTGTTATTAAGCAATTTGTAGTTTGTATGTGATTTGGAATTTTATTGTTTTAGCCCTGAAGATGGAATTAGTGCATTCCGAAACGTTGGTACTATTAAACCTTGAAGGATGTTTGTATTTTCTCTGGTGTTCCTGTTTATTATTAAACTGCGTTTTCCGCGCCACCAATCAATAGCCGATATAATCACCAAACGCTATGGAAGACCAGCATTGCACATGTATAGAAGACTTGAAAACTTGACTACAAGGCTAGAAAACTTCAGTGTGATTTGCGGTTCCTTACTTGCTGCAGAAACCAGGGTTTGATTCCTGGCTTTTTGAGGTTCAAACTTAGTAACTTTCATTTACAAAAAAGTGAAACCTATAGGAACTGTCAAAACAATTACTAGATGCAGAAATTAAATTTAAGAAAAGGCTCAGTAATGAATGTAATCGCGATCTTAATCGGTCTACTTGTGATTTTAAGTCTCGTTGTCTGGTATAGATTCAACACATCTTTTGAACGTCATTCAGACGGGCAATTTGAAATGTATTGCAAGGGTGAATTTTGTTCAGAACAGGAAACTCCAAAAATTAGGATATAATACGAGTAATAATCTAGCAGCTAATGATCTCATCTTTAATTATTCTTCCAAAGTTCTCAGTGATATTCAAAAATCTGCCCTTTGTAAAGGCCTGAAATTCTCTCTTACTCCAAAGAACTTAATTTTTACGATTATTTCCTCAACTTTGAGTTATTTTTTAAGGACCTTTTTTAAACATTCATTCTTTGACCCACATAGTAAAGGTTTTAACTTTTTATCTAATAATTTACGTAATTTAGCTTTTACTTCATTTTATGCTTTTAACCCTTATGGCAATAGATCTAATATGGAGGTGGAAGAGTTTCAAAGTCTAAGAAATCTGTCTTTGGACAAGTCATTGGTGGTTACAAGACCAGACAAAGGCAATGGCGTTGTTCTTTTGGACAGGAATGTTTATGTCAATAAAATGTTAGATATTTTAAATGATGCAACTAGATTTATTAAAGTAACTGGTGACATTTTTGCTTTAATTTGAAAACAGGAAGATAAAATTAATAGGTATCTTAGAAAACTTAAATCTAATAATATAATCTCAGACACAGTTTTTCAAAATTCTTGGTTCCCATACTATCACCTATAACTTATAATTTGTATACAGCACGGGATTCTTTTTCTTTCGTTAGAGAAATTACCTCATTAAATAATAATTCTTACACAATGGCTAGTTTCGATGTAAAATCTTTATTTACCAATGTGCCTGTTGCAGAAACTATTGATATATGTATTGACAATCTTTTTAATAATACTGATACTGTGCAGGGTTTTAATAGAGGTCAAATGAAAGAACTACTAAAATTTTCCGTGGAAGACCTTATATTTATATTCAACGGTGAATATTTTAAACAGACTGAAGGTGTTCAAATGGGTCTGCCTCTTGGTCCCACCTTAGCTAACGCGTTTCTGTGTCATCATGAAGTCAAATGGTTGAATGAGTGTCCTTCCAACTTTAAACCGGTTTTTTATAGAAGATATATTGATGACACTTTTCTCCTGTTTAAATCACCAGACCATATCCCTTTGTTTCGTCATTACCTTAATTCTAAGCACCCTAATATTCAATTTACTTCAGAAGTTGAATCTAATAGCTCCGTCTTTTCTGGACATTAAGATAATAAAAACTAATTCCTCTTTTGAAACTTCCGTTTACCGAAAGCCGACATTCACCATCTTACTACGAACTTTTCTTCCTTTATCCCTTTAGGTTTCAAACGAACTTAATTTCGACTCTGACCAATAGAGCTTTCAATATCTGTTCAGATTACTTTAAACTACACGATGAACTAGATTTCATCCGAAAACTCCTTGCCAAGAATAATTTCCCTTCTAGACTGGTGGAGACTACAATAGGCAGAACCTTAAATAGACTAATAAGCCCTACAACTAGAGACTTAATTACAGTCCCCAAAGATATCCTGTATTTTACTTTACCCTATATGGGAACCTCAAGTTTTAACATTAGAAACAAACTTTTAAAATTGCTCAAGGAATTCTACCCACAACTATGTATAAAAATTATATTCACCCCGTCTAAATCGATTTACCATATATTTAAATACAAGGATGTTATTCCTACACTTCTTAAGTCATCCATAGTTTATCAATACAAGTGTGACCACTGTATGGGGTCATATATAGGAAAAACTAAAAGACATTTAAAATCTCGTATTTACGAACATCTCGGTAAATCGGTCCGTACAATTTACCCCTTGGCAAACCACCTAATTCTCTCATACTTAATCACTCGCACAACAATAACCACCCAATTTCACAGTCTAATTTCGCCGTACTTGCTGCCGGAAGCTCTGACCTTAAGCTTAAAATTATGGAGTCTTTGTTTATTTATAAACTAAAACCAGACCTAAATTCTGACGAATCATCGATAGATCTGCTATGTTTTGGTTAAGGTACTAGTTTATTTCATTTACGTTTCAGTTTTAATGCTTTTACTTTTTTTTTTATAATTTTAACTTTTAACTTTATATTTATTTACCTTTTAGTTTTAATGTTTTACATTTTCTTAGCCACTTTTTATAATTTTTTAAGTTTATTTTAAATTGTTATTAAGCAATTTGTAGTTTGTATGTGATTTGGAATTTTATTGTTTTAGCCCTGAAGATGGAATTAGTGCAGTCCGAAACGTTGGTACTATTAAACCTTGAAGGATGTTTGTATTTTCTCTGGTGTTCCTGTTTATTATTAAACTGCGTTTTCCGCGCCACCAATCAATAGCCGATATATATATATATATATATAATATATATATATATATATATATATATTACAGGGTGGGCCGTAAGTTTCCATACATAGGAAATTTAAATACGTGCGTCGGTATTTGGATCAGCAGTTTCCGGATGCTTGGATGGTCGGCGTGGTCCTGTGGATGGCCTCCCAGATCCCCAGATCTCACCCCCCTTGATTTCTATCTTTGGGGGCACTTGAAGGCCATGGTGTATCAGGAAAAGATACGAGACATAAATCATCTAAGGAACGTATCACCAACGCCATTACAAGCATAACGTCAACTGTGCTAATGCGTGTTCATCAACAGTGGGGAACACGTATTGAAATGTGTTTTCAAAAACAATGGCAACCATGTAGAGCATTTATATAAATAAAAATGGTTGTCCATAAAAAAATGTTTATTTTTCCTATGTATGGAAACTTACGGCCCACCCTGTATATATATATATTATATATATATATATATATATATATTATATATATATATATATATATATATCGATGAGGTGTGTGTATTATATATATATATATGTGTGTGTGTGTATATATATATTATTTGTGTTGTGTGTATATATATATATATGTGTGTGTGTGTGTGTGTGTATATATATAATTGTGTGTGTATATAGTATATATATATATATATCTATATATCTCTATATGTGTGTGTGTGTGTAAATACTTTGTATAAAATGTCAGATGTATTAAATGAAAGATAAGATAGTAAATAAATAAATATTTGATGTTATATATTACATACTGCAATAAGTTTTCGATATTACGTAATATATATATATATATATAAGGATGCATGGAATATCATACAGTATATGTGGAATACTGAATATTCAGCATGTGATATTCGGCCGAATATCTGAATATGCACACCAAATATCGACTCAATATACCAAATATTCGGACTCAATATACCAAATATTTGGTGTGAAAATACCGATTATGCATGTCATGACAAGACAAAGTGCTTAATGTTAATTAGGAAATATAGACTTTTCATGCCTCAATCTAGATAACATCCTATCTATTGCCTCTTAATTAAGTGCTAGTTGACTCAATACGAACGGACGTGTGCATCTTTGCGCATTCAATTACAGTGATGAACGTTTTAAGGTTCTGCAACAGATTGTGAGTGTACGCCATAGTTTTTGACCCTTGTAATTTATTGCTTACTTAAATCTTCATAATATTTGTGATAGCCTCTCACTGATATTTATTTAATCAGTAACATGAAAGATAATGTACTTTTCCTTGCATTGTTTTACCATCATTCTGCTTCTTTATCTTGACCTAAAAATGGATTTGAATTATACTGTTATAATGAACTATTAACTCAAGAGTTCCCAAAAAGTTTCTATTATGTGGATCACCGATTAGACTATTATCTCCTTAGAACGCCAAGTTTCTCGTAGCAAGATGTAAATTGTAAAGTAACATCTAACAATATTTCCAATATTGCTTTCCATGTTGCAGTTTCTGTTAAAGTTTGCTTTTGAATCTCACTGTCTATTCGCCGAGAGTAGCAGGTTTTGTGATCCATGCTCTATTCATATTCAGGAAGTTTAGTGTATATTTATGCCGTTTACTCACAACTGATGAATATACTTCACGTTTTGCCAGAACACTGCATTGTTTATGTTTGCTTTCAAGTTTGGAAAACACAAAACATGGGAAGCAGTAAAGAGCTTTCTTTGTATCACTCCACACAAGCCAGTCTCTAAGAAAATTTTCTCTGCTGTTAGATGTCTTACCTGTAAGAAGAAATTCAGGAAAATTCAGACCATCAATACTTTGGACACAATATTCATTGTCTCTCTCATTTTATCAAAATTTGATACACTACATAAAACTATCTTGTGACACTCAAAATCTGTTATGAGCTTAGACAAGTGGTGCGCAAACTGGAGGGCACGCCCCCGTTCGGGGCTAAGTAAACTTGATAAAGTGGGGCGAGACGTAAGAATCAGAAAAGATTGGAATTTCGAATCGGTAAAACATTTTTAAAATCTACTTTTTAAATTATTTTTATTTTATCTTATTTGTATCCAGGTTCACCCATCACATTGAGTGACCCAACCTCGCACACCAAAGTAAGCTTGCATCCGCATTACTCAGAGCAATGTACATTTGTTTATTTTTCATTTTCTTCTTCAAAGATGATAATAACTTTGCTTAGATTTTTTGTGCATTAAATGATACTTTAAACAAATATGGTGTAAATATTGTGAATTATGTCTTAAAGATTTCTTTGTAATGATTAATTTTGTGAATGAAACTATTTTGTGCCATAAAGATTTTTTGTGGTGTATTAAAATAAAATAAAATATTATTACTATTTACATTCCATGAGCATCTCCTTGATACTATCAGAGTGGATGTTTACAAATTGCAGTTACGATCGAATACACGCTCAGTATTCGTAAAAATAATGAAAATTTAATACAAAGTTCCAATAACTTTCTTAATTAAATACTTTTTTAGATATGCGCATAATCAGATGATAATGAGAACATTATTTTTTCATTCTAAACGCACGTGGAGGGATTGGGTTCGAAAACAGATAGGCTCAGTAACCCCGGGAGAAGAGGGAAGGGGCGCCATTAGAAAAGTTTGCGCCACCCCTGGCTTAGGCCATAGTCCAAGATCTCTCGAACGACAAGGATCGTCAGTGTTGTTCGTTGTTCTGTTCTACTCTCTTCAGTTTCTTGCCAACGTTCCCCTGAGACTAGAGTTACGAAGAAGACTCGTCTGAAACTTTATTTTCAACCTCTACCTGTTTTTCTTCAAGTTCTCCAGTTTCTCCATGAACTGCGCCAAGCCCAGAATCTTCTTGAGGTGCTTTGTCAATCGGAAAAAATTTAGTATTGATTGATGACACTTGACTTCTCTTTTTTTCCTTTACTGTGGATTCTTTACGCTTCTGACTTCCAGGTCTCTGCTTATAACCGGACATGACATGATATTCAGAATCTGAACAGGTAATTATTATTATATTTATATTATATATATATATATATATATATATTAATAATATATAATTATATAATGTAAAGAACGACGCTTGTATAGAAGAACGTTCCGCACAAGATGAGGAGGGAGAACGAACAAATGAAAAATGAGGTAACCACCCTGGAATCGAACCCGGGATCTTCCGATTGCCGGTCAGATATGCTATCCACTACACCATGGGCCTCGATTGATCAGAAGTCGTAATTCTCCTACATACGAGCAGAAACCAATGCCCTGAGGGGGCACCTTCCGCATGCCGCACATATATACATTTTAACTGCAAACAACACACAGTATAATTAATGTAAAGAACGACGCATCTTGTGCGGAACGTTTCTTCTCTACAAGCGTCGTTCTTTACATTAATTATACTGTGTGTTGTTTGCAGTTAAAATGTGTGTGTGTGTGTATATATATATATATATAATATATATATATATATATATATATAATAATAATAATAATAATTTCAATAATTACCTGTTCAGATTCTGAATATCATGTCATGCACAACAGTGAAACACAAGGATAGTTTTACTAGTAAACAAATAAATCACTATTTATTTTTATATATTTAAAAATTCTTAATTATAATTTTAGCTGAAATAAAATTAAGGTAAATCTGTAGGAGCGCTCCATTTTTCAATATTAAACATACACTCATAAAACATATACCATTTGAAAGCTCACATTTTTCTGAGTTTAAAAATGTAGTAATCCAAAAGTGTCAATAGCAAATAAAAAGTAACTAGGTTTAAATATAAAACCCTATACCGATTAATTTGTGATGCGCGATCTTTACGGGGGCTCCGCCCTCGTACCCCCGAGACCTAAATTATACAAATGATAATGTAATGACATATTCATGTTAGGTTAGGTTAGCGTAACAATTACCAAAAATACCATCTTACAACACAGACTGAAGATTTATAACTTAGCCAACCTTTATAATGTAGTTAATGACGTCACGCGTCAAACAATTAATTAAATCTAGTTACTTTTTATTTGCTATTGATACTTTTGGATTACTACATTTTTAGACTCAGAAAAATGTGAGCTTCCAAATGGTACATGTTTTATGAGTGTATGTTTAATATTGAAAAATGGAGCGCTCCTAAAGATTATCCAAAATTAATGTTATTATTATTATTAGTAGTAATAGTAGTAAAAATTATTATGAGGTGCTCGCGTAATGGCCCTCTACTGACCCATAATGAGAGCAGTTCAAGTTTGACGTCACTGACCGAGGACAGTACACAAAAAGTGTATTATAATTTATTCTAATAGTATATCCAAACTTTCAGTAGCTTAAATTTAACTTATTATATATTGAAATAATATATATTATTCACTATACACAAAATCTAGAATTATTTTATATATAAAATCGTCACTGATATCTCCTTCATGAATTGGTATAGTTCACCTGAAATGTATAACGTATGACGGTGCACCCGAAGTGCCAGGTTCCCATTTTACCCACGATGCTTGAAGCCGGGCTGCATCTCCAGGGTTAACGAGTATATATAACCTTATCTTAGTAACATTAGTTTTGCTTCCACCCAAATTGCTCATTATGACGAAGGTCAAGTTTGTTGCCCTACCTTAAACCTACAGCTTAACGTGGAATCCGAACCACGACACACTATGGGGGATCAGAAATTACAGTCTTCGCCTGAACTCGAACTCGCGACTTCCCGATCAGCAACTCAGCGTCTTAACTACTTGGCCACCCAGGGTACTCATTTATCTACTTTTTTTGTGTATGAAACGATGAACAGCTGAGTAAGCTGCCATCGTCGGTAATCGAACCAGGAGCTGATAGATTCGTAGTCAGTGTGTTAACCACTACACCACCACTATTTAGTTAACATTATGCAGCTAAGTTTTCAAATGTTTAAATGATGAAACAAATCAAACAAAAAGTCTATAAGAATTTTGGACTACCTGAAGATCAGGGCCCCCAGCCTTCTTTAGTTAGCCTTATAAGGCTAACTAACGAAAATATCACGACTTAACCTAACCAGTCGTCAAGGGCTACAGTTGACCTAACGATTGGTTAGGTTAAGTCGTGATACCTGGCAATAGCGTTTTCCATCCATCATATCTCTCGATATGTTAAAGGAAACGATTCCTGAATAACCACTGCACGCCCAAACTGTTAGTGCAGGGCCTAGCCGTTTTAATGGGTTTACCCAATCGTATTTTGGGATTTTTTGTCGCCCAGTAGTGAACGTTGTGTTTGTTTCGTTTACTCTTTAAACCGAAGACACATTCATCTGAAAATTTGATCTTTCGAACGAAATCTGGATCACTGTTGAACTTTTGTCTCATTGTTTCAGTAAACTGCAGCCGTTTATCAGAATCATCGTCGTATATGAGCTGAAGGTAAATGGGTTTGTAATCGTGGTACCCTGTGATTTCAATATGTTTGCTACTAAAAATTTGGAAATACCCAATTCCTCTGTGACTTTCTCGTTGAAGTTGTTGGATTGACTTGAAAAGTGGCCAGGACATTTTCTTTGTTGTTGTCTCCTGTCGCCGTTACTGACCTTCTGCTTCTTGGACGATCTTTTACCAGGCTCCCTGTTTCCAAAAGTTTGAGCTTCCAGTATCGAAGAGTGGTTGTATTTGGTGGTAGTTTATTATATTTTTCTTGAAATAAACGCAAACTTTCTTCACAATTATAGGAAATAGCCCACGATACAAGGTACACTTTTTCTTCATTACTGTATTCCATCCTTACTGACATGGCGCTGACTGGGGAAAGTGGGGCAACTCGGGACCCCGGGGCAACTCGGAACACCCCTTCTACAGCCCAAACTAGTGCTGCCATCTAGCTTTAATCTATCTCCGTCGGTGCCGACAGTGCCCGACAGTCTCGAGGCGGCGGCGGGCCCCAGGGCTGCCAATGCTGGGGTGATGCCCCCAGATCTGGGGGTTTCACAATCTATCTGGGTTGCTGGGTTTTTATTTTGAAAATGGTTAGAAATCTGGGGGGTTTATATCCTAAATGTGTAAACAACTTAAAATAGCTCATTTAAATATTTAAAACGGCATATTTCCATATTAATAATATATATTTTACAAATTAAACTATTGCCTAAAAAAGCCATTAAAAGAATACGTTCCAAACATGTTTGAAACATGTATGGTATATGTCTGCAATGCGTCGCAAGCTCGCTGCCTCGGCCGCCTCGCTGCTCGCGAGTCCAGTGATGCCAGATTGGGCGAAAAGTAGCGGATTGGGCTAATTTTCGCGGCTCTCCGCCAATACTACAGTATTTTGAATGCATGTGAATGCATGTGTTGAACGGATATTTTCCCAAATGAATTGTGTAAAAACAGAACACAAATTCATTGAAATCTGAGACTGTCAGAGATAGGTTACTAGCCAAACAATCTATTACTAGAAATAATATGGCATGCACAACGTGGGAACCGGACAAAGAATTAATCAGAGATTTGGAAGAGGGTGCAGTCAGTAAAAGATACCTAGACAGAATGAAATCACAGAAAGAGAACAAGGAATTAAGTACTCTTTCAGGAGGAATTAGTGAAGAGGACGACTTGTAATTATTCCAATTAATAGGGGTAAGCAAATAATTCATTTTACTATTTATAATTGTTTTTTTTTCAACTTTTATAACATGTTGTATCTGGGTTTTTTTATTTGATTCTGGGGCTTTTTGAGAGTCTGATCTGGGGATTTCCTCAAAATCTCATTGGCAGCCCCTCTCGACACTGATCAGTGGCCTTGAGATAATGGTACGAGACGGGTTGCGCCACGCAGCTCTGCAAAAATTAGAAGTCTCATTTTTTTCTCCATTTGATCTATCATCAGCGAATTTTTCCTTGATTCATAATTCCAAAGCTGCAAGAACTTATTTTGTTGCTTTTTGTGTGTAGACTACTTATGGATCAGTGTTTGATTTTCACGTATCGTCGTATCTGAAATTTCATCAGTGACCCCGTGGTACTGAAATTTGTGAAAAAGGGCAAAAAGGAACCCGGGTTCCGAGTTGCTCCACGATTTTTTAACCAAAAAATTGCAACGGCTTTCTCAAATTCCAGTTACACCTAATGCAAAGCTAGAACGCTATAAAATTGATACAGAATGGAAGACAGAAGGTGAATATAAATGTCTTTATATTTAATGGGTCCACATACTCGTCCTATATGTCGAAAAAATTGTGATTTCCTTACGGGGCCAGAGGTGCCCTACCTTCCCCCTATCGCATACACTGCAGTGATATCAGTGGAATTTATTCATTAACGAATTATTTGTATGTATAAAATCCTTAAAGACTGTTCTGCTATATATATATATATATTATTATATATATATATATATTATATATATATATATATATATATGTATATATATTATATGTATATATATATATATATATATACTGTGTGTATATATATATATATATAGAGAGAGAGAGAGAGTTACAAGGAAAAGAAGTACCTCAAAAGGCCTTGCGGCCCATACCGAGGAGGTACCAATGGCAACGGGTGCCAGGGAAAATTTTGTACACACTCAAATAGTGTGCAAGATTTGGTCTAACCTTTTCTTGAACTGATCCACAGAGGAACTGTTCACAACTTCCGAAGGTAACCTGTTCCATGTGTCACAGATCTTATACGTAAAGTAATTCCCCACACACTAGTCCTAAACCTTTTCAAATCCAACTTCCAACCATTGTTGCGAGTTGGGTTATCATTTAAACTAAACATACTTCTAAAATCGACATCGTTGAACCCGCGTAAGAGCTTGAAAACCTCGATCAGTTGACCGCGCAGCCTTCGAGTTTCAAGCGAAAACAAGTTCAGGGCGCGTAACCGTCGATTGTAGCCCATATGCCTAACGGAAGGGATTAACTTTGTGGCCCTCGCCTGCACTCGCTCCAGCCTCTCAATATCTTTCCTGAGGGTGGGCGACCAGAACTGCACAGCATACTCCAGGTGCGGCCGAACAAGGGAATTGTACAGTGAGAGCACAATCTCCTTGTTCCGAAACTGAAATTGCCTCCTGATATAACCCAATAGTTTCTGGGCTTTCTTTTCCACCTCTACACACTGTTTCGTAAACTTAAGGTCGCTGCTAATTAGCACACCCAAGTCCTTTTCTAAATCAGTCACCTCGATATTACTACCCAACATCGAGTAGTCCGACTTGGGATTGGCGTAGCCAATGTGCATCACTTTGCATTTACCCAAGTTAAACGGCATTTGCCATTTTTCGGACCACTCTCCTATCCTACCTAGGTCCGCACGCAGTTCCTCGATCGCTTCGGGCGTCCCAACATTGGCCCCAAGCTTGGTGTCATCAGCGAATTTGGCGATCCGACTGACGATGCCACCGTCGATATCATTTATGTAAATGATAAACAACAGTGGCCCCAAAACGGAACCCTGAGGAACCCCAGTAGTGACCGAGGCCCAACCCGAACTAGCCCCTTTAATTACCACCCTTTGCCGCCTATTCCTCAGCCAGTTTTCAATCCACCTACCTATTTCCCCACCGATACCCAGCGCGCGCACTTTCGCCATTAGCCGGCGGTGAGGTACCTTATCAAAGGCTTTCTGAAAGTCGAGATAAAGTATATCAATCGCCCTACTCTTATCGTACTCACTCAACATGATATGGAAAAACTCGAGCAAGCTGGTGAGACACGACCTATGCCGTCTAAACCCATGTTGGGAGTCCCCAAGCAACTTGTAGGAATCCAAATGGTCAACGATCCTATCAGCTATTATCCCTTCTAATAATTTACCTACAACTGAAGTGAGACTAATGGGACGATAGTTCCCTGGACTTTCGTGATCCCCTTTCTTAAAGATAGGGGTCACGTTGGCTTCCCTCCAGGCACCTGGCCCATCTCCAACGATTTGTTGAAGACTGTAGCCAAGTGGGGAGCCACCTGGTCGCGCACTTCTCGCAACACTCTGGGGAGAAACTGGCGCGCTCAGTTTGTCTATTCTATCGGCAACGACTGTTGCGGTACATCTAACACTATCCAGGCCAGCACCTTCGTGCCTCACGCCTGGCTCGGGGATGACGCGGGTATCCTCCCTGGTGAACACTCCCGCAAAGTACTCATTAAGCACATTAGCGATGTCCGCGTCGGAGGTCCGCAGAACGCCGCTTCCGTCCTTTAACGGTCCTATCATGCTTCTAATGGGCTTTCTACTATTAACATAACTGAAGAATTCCTTAGGGTTCCCCTTGCAGAGGCTTGCCACCCGTAGTTCTTCGTTACGTTTCGCTAGCCTAACCTTCGCCTTCACTTCCCTACACAGGCGGACATACGCTTCAGTGTTCTCGTGGGAACGATTGTCCTTTGCCCTCCTATACGCTACTTTCCTATTTCGGATAGCGGAAGCGATGTCACGATTGAACCACTTACGCTGCGTTGAAGCAGGGGTGACCGGTTTTGAGGGTATGGCAGCAGACTGCAGCACCATAAACTCGTCCCGGAATGCACTCCACACTCCCTCAACATCACCGCCAACCTCTAACCCCATCTCTCCTACGCTATCCCTGAGGCTAACAAAGTTCGCCCGCCGGAGATCGAGCTTACTGCCTCTCGAGTTACTACGTTTCACCCGAGGGACGCACACACGAAACCTAATAAGACCGTGATCACTCCCGCCCAATGATTCGTCAACGGTGAGGCCAGTGACGAGGTTGTCTTCGGTCGTGAATACTAAGTCTAGAACGCTTTCGCCTCGTGTAGGCTCGTTGACCCACTGAGTGAGGAAGTTCTCATCAGCAAAGTCAACTAGCCTCCTCCCTTCAGCATCGGCAGTCCTGTTTTCCCACTTTATGCCGCGACAGTTGAAGTCTCCTAAAACTACACACACCCTATCCCCTAGCAGGCTACTGAGTTCGGTGTACAGGGCTGTATCCTCCTCGAGGAGGAGATGCGGAGGTCTGTACACCAAGATTAACCTATAGTTCGTCCCTCCCACGTTCAGGTCGACGCCAAGCAGCTCCCGTTCCACCCGGAACTGGCAGTCAACCGGACTCAACGTGTCCCTGACGTATATTAGTACCCCATCCCCCTCCCCACGGGTGCGGTCTTTGCGAAACATTCTATACCCGGAAATTTCGAACTCCCCAACGTAGTCCCTACGATCAGTATGAATCCAGGACTCGGTGATAGCAACGATATCCTGGTATTCTGATGCTAAGAGCGCCCGTAGCTCGCCAAACTTGTTCCTGATCGACCTAGCATTAAAAAGCATTGCACGGAGGGAGCCTCCCCTATTCTGACCGCCCCCTAGCACGACCCGTTTCCCGAACAGCCAGGGCTGTCGGGAGTTGAAGAGCCCCTCACTAACGAGGGGACAATCTCCGCAGGAGCCTGAGTCCCCTCCAACGTGGAAGGAGAGTCACTACCTGCTGGGGGAGGGTGACTAGCTGCTGGGGGAGGGTGACTAGCTGCTGGGGGAGGGTGACTACCTGCTGGGGGAGTAGGTTTAACTGTTTGGGAAGCAGGATCAATTACTGGTTTGGGGGGGTCCTAGTTTAAAAAGATTATACAAATTAATGTTCAGTAAATCACCATACTTCTTTTTCCCCTTCTGGTTAAAATGTATCCCGTCCGAACCAAAGTATTCCCCATTTCCGTAGAATGTAGGCCAAAAATCGACAAACTTTAGGCCTTTTTCCTCACACATGCGTTTAACTCTTTTATTTATGCTAGAGAGATAGAGATAGAGAGAGAGAGAGAGAAATTCATAAAAATTTCTTCTTTCGAATTTTAATTTTCAAACATTTTCTCAAGCTCGTATCGAAGGTCATCACAAAAGGTCCAACCTTGAGATAATTTCAAGTACTCGCACCAACTTCTACATTGCAATGGAATGCCTGGAGTTTATTCTAGAGCACTTTACCTCCGTCAAAATTCAGCATTAGTCGGCAAAAAACTATTTTTCCTGACGAAGGTTTCCTCGCACCCGCGTTCAAACACAACGGAAATGCTTTGTAATGTTAGAGAATAGGACAAAATTTGTACCAGTAATTGATAATATTCTTAAATTGATATTTAAGCTCGAGGATAACTTTAAAAGACAGATGAGGAACCTTCAGTAAAATAATGTAATATCTGAATCTGTTTATAATTTTTTATATACTACGGAAGTAGTTTAGTGGCGAAGTGCCAGAGGGGGTTGTGAGGGGGTGAAGCTGAGAGGAAAGAAGGAGAGAGGTGAGGGGTGATACTGAAGGGAAAGAAGGAGATAGGTGAGGGGTGTCGCTCCTCAAAAGTAAAAATTTTTAATCACTTTTAATCATTTTTAATCACCAATGGACCCATTACTGTGTTTAATCCGTTAATGGTTTTTTAATAACTGAAAGAAAGATGAGAAAATTTATTTGTTGAAAATTATTTTAAAAATAATATATATACAGTATATATATTATGAATGAATCTCAATGAATTCTTACCCAAACTTAATAATTTAACTCCCTCTATCAATTTTACAGTTGAAATAGAAAAAGATTCTTCGATCCCTTTTTTAGATGTTTTAATATATAGGTCTGGAAAAAAGTTTAAGTACAATATTTACAGAAAACCCACTAATAATTGTTCCTATATACATTATTATTCTGATCACCACATTAACGTAAAACGATCCGTTCTTTCTACTTTGTTCCTAAGAGGCCTACGAATTTGTAGCCCAGAGTTCATTGACGACGAAATTAGTAAAATATACAAAATTGCGTTTGATTTAAAATACCCAAAGAACTGCAGAGATAAGTCCTTAAAAATGGCAAAGAAAACCTTTTACGAAGTAAAGGACAAGATTCCTTATAACACAAAAAATGTTTTAGTGTTACCATTCAGAGAAAATTTCCTTGATCTGCCGAATTTGCTGAGGACTTTTAACTTAAATATTGCGTTCAAAAATTTAGATGTAATTAAGAATTCATTGATTAAGAACTCCCCTTTAAGTGAAGAGGGTTGTGTATATAAAATCCCATGCACAATATGTAATAAATTTTACATTGGCCAAACTGGTAAGACCCTTGAGTTACGTATTAAGCAGCATCAATACAGTATAGGAAGTGGCCAGGAATCTAACGCCATTTTCATTCACGTAAGAGATACTAATCATCCCATTGACTGGAAAAATGCTTCCAAATTAAGGTTTAGTAAATCTATTGTTAGCAGAAATATACTTGAATCAAGTGTGATCAAGAATAATGCGGACTTGGTCCTTAATATTAGCCCTGGGCTGTATAAATTAGACTCGTGCTTTGTTAGAAAGTTGGCGAAGGGCCTATTGTTTTCTTAACCGCATTCTTGCCCCTTAACGGTTTGCCTTGGTTGAATAAATAAATAAATATTATTTTAAGAACTGTTAACATTCTTATGTGTCTATTTTAATTGTAATATTTCTTTCCTATATAATCTTTGGGTGCTGGGTGGTTTATTGGACTTTTCAACTGGTTGGCTATTGGGAACAATTTTTTCAGACTGTTTGTAGAAATTTTGGAATATTCTGTAAGACGATGGCACCATTCCCTTTGTTTTCATTAAATTCTTGCCACTTAATTGCCTGCTTTAATTAAATACTAGTGTTAATAACCGTTATAATAATTTTTGTTCTCTGTACTGGTTTTTTGTCTAATTTCATCTATATAGTTTTTATATTTAGTAATTTAGCAGCCTACAGATTGTTATCTATTGAAAAAATCTTTAGAGGGTTTTATGGTCTTTAATTTGAGTTGCCGATTGGGAATTTTTTGCTTGTGTATTTAACTCATTTACTTTGTAATCTCCGTCTATTTTTTGTTTCTCCTTGATGATGTGAATATATCACGAAAGCGAATCGGACTTCGTGTTTCCTTTTCCCTGTGGTTGTTTGCTTATTAATAAGATCGTGTTATTTTGTGATTTTAGTGCATATATATATATATATATATATATATATATGTTACTTTTGTTGAAGGAGGGAATTGCTCTCTGATCGCCTCCTGCCCTCGTAGCCAGCCACGCATGGCTGGTCAGGGACTTTGCACAAGAATCTGTCCAGCTGGTTCTTGAAGTAATTCAGGTCGGTGTGCTGGAGATTCCTCACTTCTTTTGGAAGGACATTGAAAAGCTTTGGGCCCCGTATTCTGAGGGTATTTTCCATCCTCGTTTTCATGGCTCCTTGTCCCACCGCAGATGGGACCGTACAAAATCTGCCTCTTCTCTCATTCCAATTTGTTTCTATTTCATTTCTGAGGTTTGGGACAGAGCCCTCAAGTATTTTCCATATGTATATTATTGTGTACCGCTCGCGCCTTCTTTCAAGAGAGTAGAGTTCCAGGGATTGTAGTCGAGACCAGTAATCTTCACCTTCCGTTTCCTCTATCTTAGACGTAAAAGTCCTTTGTATAGCTTCAATGCTCGCAATGTCTCATATATGTGTGTGTGTGTGTGTGTATATATACGTGTGTGTGTGTGTGTATATATATACGTGTGTGTGTGTGTGTATATATACACGTGTGTGTGTGTGTGTGTGTGTGTATATATATATATACGTGTGTGTGTGTGTTATACACGTGTGTGTGTGTATATATATATATACGTGTGTGTGTGTGTGTGTGTATATATATATATATACGTGTGTGTGTGTGTGTGTGTGTGCATATATATACGTGTGTGTGTGTGTGTACATATATACGTATATATATGTATGTATGTGTATATATATATATATATATATATGTGTGTGTGTATATATATATATATATATATATATATATATTAGGATGCGCCTCGGTGATGTAGTGGTTAGCGTCGCTCGTTGATACGAATCCATCGGCCCCGGGTTCGAGACCCGGTGACGGCAGCCGGCGCGCAGCAAAACCCAGCTCTTCATCCTTCCACACAATAAAGAAAGCGGTTGGTAGATAAATGGGTACCCTGGGTGGCCTAGTGGTTAGGACGCTGAGCTGCTGGTGGGGCATGGTTCGAATTCCACGTTAAACTTAGGTTTAAGATGGAGTGAAAAGCTTGACCTTCGTCAGAATAAACAATATATATATATATATATATATATATATTATATATATTATATATGTGTGTGTGTGTGTGTGTGTATATATATTATATATATATATTATTACATAAACATACTTATAAATATATAAGTTACATAAATATACACGATATATATGATAGGGTCACTGCCAAATGTATCGTGTCGTGAATTTTTTTTTTTTTTTTTTTTTTTTTCCACACTCATATTCTGAATTCTATAGCAGCATTTGGTAGCAGTGGTCGAGAACTGACTTAAAACACTGATATTCCATGCGGGACATTTCGAACGAAGAAAGACTATTGAAATTACAACGGTTTGACTGTTTGACGAGTTTATTTAATTAAACAAGAATAATGACAGAGAGAAAAGCGAGCGTGAATACATATTTTTCAATATATGGCAGGGAGAGACATTTAAAACTAATTCCAACCAATTTTTAATTCCCGAAACTAGATTCTGATCAGACCACACAACTGCTCGTTTAAAAACCAGTGAAGGGACTGAAATGTGTCTTATCCTCGAAGCTAAAAAACTCAGCCTTCGAACCCATCTTTGTGATTGGTCAATATTTCCTTTGGCAACAGTGCTCCATTGAATAATTTTGCTCCATTTGAAATAACTATTATTAAATTTCATATTAAAATTCAACACATTACACTCGCTTCACCCCCTTTTAAAATAAGTTTTCAATAGGAAAACAAACTCCATACATTTGGCATTTTATACAATTTCATATAACTAATTCGAAAAGTAATTTATAATCTACAGAACATTTGCATAAAATAACATTCTAAACTAATGACCAAATCTACTACTTGTAGCAAAACTATTACTTTGACAATTTAAACAATTTTCTTTAAACATGATTATTATACAGGTTGGCGCAAAAGTCAGGAACCATAGGCACATTTTATTAAATTAAATAAATGTTCGAAATGGTGGCCTTCCACTTGGAGACACTTTCTGACGGGTTGAATACATGATGTTTGAACATTCCTTAACACATTGGTACTGATTTTGCCACACTCAGATGTGATTTTATCCTTTAGAGAACGTATGGTTCTGGGTCGATCAGCATACACTACCGACTTGAGATGGCCCCACAAGAAAAAGTCAAGAGGCGTACATATGAACCGGTTCCTTGGCTTGATTTTCTGCAGTGTTGAGAAGGACTTAGTTTCATGTTGTGAAGTGTCCTTGTCTTCCTTCTATATCGCACTTTGCTAATTTGAAAATTCATTTCAAATAAGAGAAAGATAAAGAAGAGCAGTGGAGGATAGGGTGGGGGGGTGGAGAGTAGATGAGAGGGGAAGTAACTGACAAAGAGAGAGAGAGAGAGAGAGAGAGAGAGAGAGAGAGAGAGAGAGAGAGAGAGACAGAAAGAAGAGAGACAGAGACAGACAGACAGCGAAAGCAAAGATTTTAAAAGTTTTTGTTTTCGTGGTTTGTTTTCCAAGAAACAAACTTCAAATTTTTTTATGTATATTCTAAAATCGTCTGAATTTATTTTTCACTTTAAGTTAAAATATGTTATAATGTTTCAGACCAACAAAGACCCTAAGATCCACTCATGGCTAGTGTACCTAACTGTGTTCGTAATTGTGTATTGTGCATGTCCTCCGTGGTGGCGGAGGGGACCTACAGTTTTACGTGGGTTCCGAACCACAAAGCCTTAATTTTACTACCTTAAACTATACCCAATCTATCAATATATGCGTCTAATCGATTTTTAAACATGTTTATAGACGTTTATAGACTCGAACTGGGGAAAAAGGCGTTGAAATAAATTTTCATTTACAAATTGTATAACCTCGGTTAACCTTTTTAACTTCCGCCCGAATTGTTCATTCTGACGAAGGTCAAGCTTGTCACTCCACCTTAGACCTACAGTTTAATGTGGAATCCGAACCACGCCCGATCACGGGCGTTCAGACATTACAAAGTCCTCCCCGGACTCGATCTTACGACCTCCCGATCAGCAGCCCAGCGTCTTAACTACTAGGCTACCCAGGGTACCCATTTATCTACCAACCAATTTTTATTGTGTGGAAAGATGAATAGCTAAGTTTGCTGCGCGCCGCCTGCCGTCACCAGGTTTCAAACCCGGGGCCGGTGGATTTGTAGTCAGCGATGCTAACCACCACCATATATAAATGAATATATATATATATATATATATATATATATATATATATATATATATATATATATATATATACTGTATCGGTATATTAGCGACTCAGTTGCATCGTGCCCTCGGAGAAGTTATCAGTCACTACTCTTTGTGAACCATAAATAAACGGCAAATATGATGTTAAGTCTTATGAAAAGGGACCTTAATGCCACTAATGTCACTGAACATCGTATACACGAGGAATTAAGTATGATCAACAAGACAAATATGAGAAAAGTAGTAATTAGAAAAGTTATGAAACGTAACTCTTTATTACATAACAATTATGGTGAAAGTACTGAACTTTTACAATAAAAACAATATTTAATTCTTAATGTCTTTGAAGTTTGTTTAAATATCCGCAAAAACAATTAAAAAATATTTAATTCCACATTTCTTTAAGTATTTTACCTGAATTTCGGTTTTAAAGTATGCGATTTCTTTACAATATTTGTTTTTGAGTTTCAGATATACTCATATTCTCGATTATGCTTTTGGCATAAAGTATACAATCTGTATGAGCATAACGTGTTTAAAATGTTCTTCCTTAACGAATCCGGTCAGTGGAATTTCTTATTAAGGACTCCAGCCTTTCGGTGAAAAAGGAGTAGATGTCAGTTCCAATTGCTTTAGAGATTTCGGTACATCCTGAAATTTTCTTGGAACATCTTGTCCTTTAGATATACTCATAAAAAGAAATCATGCAAGTATTGAAGTCAGGGGGCGGGTGAAGCCTTGCAAGAAGACAATTGTAAAGGTGGAGACACCGGTACAAACAGGATATTCGAGCCAAAAGTTTCATGCATGAACCCCAAAACAAAATTTGCTATTTGAAACCTTGCAACGTCCTGCTGAAACTAAACTTATATCTAAAGATATATGAAGAAGTACTGAGTTTTTAAAGAAAATCCTATTTTAAGCTCTAAAAGAATCGAATGAACATGAAACCCTCTCTGTTTCTATAGAAAAGCTGGAAGCCTTAATATTCAGTGAGGAGGACCAGAAACTGGCACAGTGTTCAGACCAACTAATGTGGCCCATTACGCTAACTCTTGGATTATTATTACCATCACTTCATCGGGAGTCGAACCCCTGATCACAGTATTTTCACTTCACTTACAGGGAAGCGGTGTTACCCACTAAGCTATGGGCACTGGAGGCTTTATTTAGGAAATACACTATCCATATTCGTCAAGGGAGAACGCTTTTAATATGTTATGCACCTGAAGAGAAAAACGAATCTCCAAGAATAATCGGGGTCTAGTTTCATGAACGCGAATTAAAGCATTTATTTTTAATTATTTTTAAAAGTTTGTCATAAATAAAGAATCAACTTATATACTGCATATATATATATATATATATATATATATATATATATATGTATATATATATACACACTGTATACTTTATAAATGTATGAAGTATACATAATGTATACATCAAGTTTTCCATTAACTTTTTAATATTGTATTTATAGTTCAATCGCTTTTGTTTTGAGATTGTTTAACCACCTTGGTAAAGGTCACGTGATGAAGGGACCTACAGACTTACTTGGGATCCAAACAACGGGTCGCCACATTATCTAGATGCAGAGGACACCCCTCCAACTATTACCGAGACCCAATATAGCTTAATTTCGCTGATCGACGGCATAGCCACGACGTAGCTCTAATCATAGGTCATCCCACTCACCAACTAATTCCGTTATTGTGATGAATCCTATAATTAATTCAATCTAAAGATATTTAATAAATAAATGCTTCTTGCCAGTAATTACGTCACAGTAAGTTAAAAGTATAATTAAATTTATCGTTTAGCAACTTTTTGGACAACTTTAATTACTAAAAGTTAAATGAGCACGAGAAACCACTCCGAGTTTAAATTGAATATATATATATATATATATATATATATATATATATATATATATATATATATATATATCGGGTGATTTTTTGAGCATCTGAAATTTTAGGGGCTTTTTTATTAACTGAAATAAAAGAATGAAATTTGTACTGTACCTTCTCTACACATGAGAAATTAGTCCTCTAGTGCAAAACATATACTGTGTGTGTGTGTGTGTATATATATATATATACCTTACCTTACCTTACAACCTTACAAAGGTTCCGCGCGATGATTTCTCATTTCGCGAAGGTCAAGCTTGTCGCCCCTCCTCTCGAGTTGGCCTGGTGAAGTAGTGAGTTGGATTCTTGCGCTCTCCACCTATATATATATATATATATATCAACGTATGTAGGAGAATTACGACTTCTGATCGAGTGAGGACCATGGTGTAGTGGTTATCATATCTGACCGGCAATCGGAAGATCCCGGGTTCGATTCCCGGGTGGTTACCTCATTTTTTCATTTGTTCGTTCTCCCTCCTCATCTTGCGCGGAATGTTCTCCTATACAAGCGTCGTTCTTTACGTTAATTATACTGCGTGTTCTTTGCAGTTGAAATGTGTGTGTATATATATATATATATATATATATATATATATATATATATATATATACCTTTGGTTAGCTTCCGCCCGAATTGTTCATTCTGACGAAGGTCAAGCTTTTCACTCCACCTTAGACCTACAGTTTAACGTGGAATCCGAAGCACGCCCCATCAGCAGCCCAGCGTCTTAACTACTAGGCCACCTAGGGTACCCATTTATCTACCAACCACTTTCTTTATTGTGTGGAAGGATGAACAGCTGGGTTTTGCTGCGCGCCGGCTGCCGTCGGGTCTCGAACCCGGGGCCGATGGATTCGTAGTCAGCGACGCTAACCACTACACCACCGAGGCGCATACGTATATATATATGTGTGTGTGTGTGTGTGTGTGTGTGTGTGTGTGTGTGTATAATAAAAGGACGTGTGTGTGTCTGTTCCAGCCATAACTCCAAAACGGAAGCAGTTACAAACATGAAACTTCAAACACACATATTGATTAGGTCCCCAGGTTGTGCACCTGGGTGTTAATAAATTAAATAATTAAAATTACTGGGCCCGAAGGTCCCAGCACCGCGATTAAACTACAGAAAAGAACGCAGCCGTGAAAATCTTGAGCTTCACATTGTGTCAAGATTTCTGAATCTTAAGATTTTCATGACTAATTATTTTGTCAATAAAACTATAGAAAAGAACAGTCATGAAAATCTTGAGCTTCACATATAATTAAAACTAGCGGAGCGACCCGGCGTTGCCGGGGTGGATGCTGAACGCTATACCTTACCTTACAACTTTACAAAGGTTCCTCGCGATGATTCCTCATTTCGCGAAGGTCAAGTTTGTCGCCCCTCCTCTCGAGTTGGCCTGGTGAAGTAGTAAGTTGGTTTCTTGTGCTCTCCACCTCACATAACCAGGTACGCCCAGCTCATCGGGGATTGTTCTAAGCCAGGCGTCTAATCTTCTTTTGAAGATGTCCACTGCAACGCCCTTCGTGTTTCTTAGGTCTTTGGGCAGCTGATTAAACAGTTTTGGTCCTCTCACAGCAAAACTATTTTCTTTCAGGGTTAAGGATGTTCCCTGTCTCGCCTTCAATTTGGGAATACGACACAGTCTACCGTTTCTACGTTCCACCGTTGTTTGGGGAGTTATAGGGTTCAGAGTAAGATTAGGGACTAATTTCTCCATTATTTTCCAAGTGTAAATAATGGTGTGTGTGTCTCTTCTCCTTTGCAGTGAATATAGGTTTAGTTCGCGTAACTTTTCCCAGTAATTTAGTTCTTCGTCCCCGTTGATTTTGGCTGTGAAGCTTCTCTGGATCCCTTCCAGCTGTTTAATGTCTTCTTTTTTATATGGGGATGTTAGGACCTAGCAGTATTCCAATTTGGGTATGATCAGTGTTTTCAGTAGAGGAATCATTATATTCCTATCCCTTCGTTTAAAGGTTCTCAATGTCTGCCCAGTTATTCTCTTTGCTCTGTTTACTGCTATCTTATTTTGTGTTTCAAATTTCGCATCATCTGTCATTATAACCCCTAAATCTTTTGCTCTAGAATTTCTCTGAATTTCCTGTCCAGTTAGGGTATAATATTCCATGGATTTTAGGTCTTCTCTTTTTCCGTACCGTAACAGCTGAAATTTATCGGCGTTAAACTTCATATTGTTGTTTTCCGTCCACTTGTAGAATGTAGATTCTGTTTGTCGGTTTGTTGACATCCTATATCTTCTGGGTTTCTTATTTTTCTACTGATCTTTGTGTCATCCGCAAAGGATCTTACTGTGCTGTCTCTGTTAACGTCCTCATCGATGTCAGTTAGCATGATTATGGAGAGTAGTGGAGCTAATATTGTTCCGTGTGGTACTGAGCTGAGGACCTCTGATTCTGATGAAGATACTCCTTGTACTGTAACGACTTGCCTCCGCTCACTTAGGAAATTATATATCCATTTCCTAACTTTTCCTGTTATTCCCATATATTTCAGTTTATGTATTATGATTCCATGGTCACACTTGTCGAACGCTTTAGTTTTCATTACTTTCAAGTGCATCAATAATGTTGTTGTAGTGTCCCATTAGTTGTGATAGGCATGATCTGCCTGACCGAAACCCATGTTGGTTATCATTGAATTTTTTCTGAGTTTCCAAAAAGTCATAGATTTTCTAACTATTCTTTCAAATATTTTAGTGAGATGAGATGTAACCGACACTGGCCTAAGTTTTTGGTCTCGGATCGATCTCCTCCTTTATATATTGGGACTATGTTCGCGCTCTTCAGGATACCCGGTATTTCTCCCGTGTCTAGTGATCGTCTCCATATCCAGTATAGGGACTCGGCGATTGCATTCTTACAGTTTTTGATCAGTGTGGCATTCCATTTATCCGGTCCTGTCGCTGAGTGTGTTTTTAGTTTCCCTATGGCTTGAGTAATATCATCCGTCGTAAAGTCGAAGTCCGTTATACTTTCCCCTTGTAGTTCTTCTTCAAAGAACGCGTTTCTATCGCATATCAATGTGTTAGTTTTGGGGATACTGAAAGATGATTCGTACTGAGCTCTTAATATTTCAGATACTTCTGTTAGACCATCAGATAAAGCACTGTTCTCTTTTTTAAAGGTCCGATAGTCGCATGGTTTTTCGACTTTCTTTTTGAGAAATTATAGAAGTACTTTGAGTTAACTTTTATCGCTTCTATAGCGTCGTCTTCATCTTTTTCTGTATGCTTCTCAATTAGTTCCTGTATGACGTCATCGATACTTTGCAGTTTATCATTTAATATTTTTCTGATGCTGTTATCTTTACAGTTATTTAATTTTGCAGTCACTCTTTTTCTCTTTCGAAACAAAGCCCTCTTTTGTCTCTCGAGTCTGCTCCTCTTTCCTCTTGTTTTTCTACAATTTCTTACGTCTTCTCCTCTCACGTCATTAGCATCTCCTCCGTTGTCTTGGCCTCGAAAATGGTTTTCCAATCTATTACTTCCATGCTGGATGTAACATCTTCCCAGTTTATAGCTTTGGAGTGAAAATTAAAAATTTCGAATTTGCTTCTTTCTGTTGTGTGTGTTCTTTCCTTTCCTGTTACCTTTATATTAGTTGTTATTTCAATGATGTTGTGGTCCGACATCATAGTTGGGGATATTTCTATATTATCAATTAGATTGCTGTTGTTTGTGAATACCAAATCTAGGCAGTTGTTTTTCTTGTGTTGTCTGTTATTTCTTGAGTTAACATAAATTCATCAGCTAGAGCTAGTAGCATTTTTACCTGCTCCTGGTCTTCTCTTGTGCCCCCCTTGTCCTGGTGTATACATATATTTTTTCCTATCCTTTTATATTTCATGAATGGGAAATTAAAATCACTACAGAGAAAAATATTTGGGGTTGGAGAGTGAAGATCTTTTACCCAGTTTCTTACCTCTGTAATGGAATCTGAAAATTTTGAGGTTGGCGTGTTTGGGGTTCTGTACATTACAATTAGTACCATATTTAATTTTTCAACTTTTGCCGCTACACAATAGTACACATTCTACGTAGCTGTTTGAGGTACTTATAACCATTTCTGCCATATGCCTTTCGCGTGTATAAATAGCACATCCTCCTTTACGTCTCACTGTTTTGTCGGCTCGGAGGATGTTATAGTTGTCAATTTGTATTTCTTTTTTGTCCATACAGGACTCACAATTTTCACAGTTTGCCTGGCAGTCCTTTAGATGAGTTTCCGTGAGGCATGCAAAGTCTACTCCGGCTTCTTGCATGAGTCCTTTCAGGTATAAAACTGTTCGAGGAATGGTTTGATTTAAGGCCCTGAATGTTGGTTAGGATTATTTTTATTTTTTCTCTATCGTTTTCGCATACAGGTGGTTCCGATTCGTTTTCCAATGGGGGTGCCGGTTTCGTCGCCTTGTGGTCCTCCGAGAATTTATCTCTTTTTATCTTTGTCGGTACCTGTTGTCTCGATAACGCATGAAGTGTCTTTGTGCGTGCCTTCTGTCCGGCTCTCGGATTCCTATATTTGTCAGCTGATTTTCTAATTGCTGGATAGTATTTAGCAGCTGAATTGTGTTGGCTGCGTCTAAAAAATTGGTACTCTTCTTTGATGTTCGTTTTTCCTGTTCACTCGTTGCGTTCCTTTGAGGGTGGTGGTAACGGCATTTTTTTCCGTATTTGCAACTACCATATCTTGCACAGGTGTGTATAATGTGGGTTGTGCATATATGCATTGCCCATCCCGATATCTGCAGTTCCCTTTCGTGTCGTATTGACATACGATATTTTCTACGCTTCTCGTCTTGTTTTCTCATTATTTTCAAAGTTCTTAATTTTGGTATTATCATTATTTTTCTTTATCTGTTTATTTTCTACTTTTTTAGTTATCTTTTTATCATTTCGTTCGTTGAACAATTTGACTACTTCGCAACTTTTACTTATTTCTCTTCTTTCATCTGTCTTCTTTCCGTATTATATTGTTTATATTGTTATTCGTTATTAAATTGTTGTTCGTTATTATGCTGTTATTCGTTATTTCCTCCTCTCTCTCATCCACTCGGCTTTTCGTTGGAACATTTCCGGACCTTTGTGTCCCCATTATTTCATTCTCTTTTGAAACATTCGAGTCTGCTACCGCGAATGAATTTACCTTCTGTGTACATGCGCCGCATAGAAATTTGATCCCCACGACGTGTTTCGCGTTCGAGACAAGAGTTATTTCTTTATCATTCCAATTCATGCAGATAAAGTCTTGCAGTCGTTGGCAGAAATCACACCTAATCGCCGAGTTTTCCGTTGTTTCCAGATTACACAAAATGCAGATTAAGTGAGAATTTGAACCCATAGCCAAGCTATTCCTTAATTAGCGTGAAAAGAAATACCCACACAAATTCTTTCTTTATTTATTTATTTTTATTTCTATGTCTTTCCTTTCGATGGTCGAAGGTTTTTCGAGGGTTTTCTGACCTTTGCGTTTTATGACCTTTTTCCTGCCTTGTTTCAAACTCTCTCGAATGCCAACCGTATTTCGTTTTGAATATATATACGTTAAAACTGGTGGTAAATTATGTAAACTGTATTGCACTTTCTTAGTTTTAATGAATTTCACTTTATATATATATATATATATATATATATATATATATATATATATATATATATATATATATACAGGGTGTCCCAGAATTAACTATTTCAATGAAATCGGACAAATGTTTTGAAAACACACTTTTATTTATGTTTATCATGTTTAATATGTGTTAAAAATGTATAAATTTCTAAATTTTTTTCATAATTTTATTTTCATAATTTTTTCATTATCTGGTCCAATGAAAGACCGTCTGAAGTCAGAATGGCAAAGAGACTCTCCAAAAGTTAACGTGTGGCTTGGAATGACCAAATCCAAAATTTATGGTGTTCCATCTTGTTGAAACACAACATTATCAAGAATGCCATCATCAAGAAGCTGTGGTTCGAGAAACTGCTGAAGCATATCAAGGTAGACGGTACCTGTTACAGTTGCTTCCGCAAAGAAGAATGGGCCATAAATTTTGGATTTGGTCATTCCAAGCCACACGTTAACTTTTGGAGAGTCTCTTTGCCATTCTATGACTTCAGACGGTCTTTCATTGGACCAGATAATGAAAAAATTATGAAAATAAAATTATGAAAAAAATTTAGAAATTTATACATTTTTAACACATATTAAACATGATAAACATAAATAAAAGTGTGTTTTTAAAAAATTTGTCCGATTTCATTGAAATAGATAGTTAATTCTGGGACACCCTGTATATATATATATATATATATGAAAATGAAAAGGTTTATTGCCAGACTATAGTCCATATGACAAATATTATCAATACAATGACAGTTCATATACTAAGGATAGAAATATATACAACTGATTAGAAATAATACTGTAATGTCGAAGTTAAGTGGAGCTACAGACAGACGTTTTCGTAGCAAGAAGTCCATAACTTAGAGGATAAATGGCAGGACTCATGATAGCTTGGATGATCGGGTTGGTTGATTTTTTAATTCTTTGCATTAGACTGTATTGAGCACGTCTTGTTACCTCCGGGAAGCTCGGGACATTGCGAGTAGCAAACATTTGCGAAGCTGAGCATCTCGGGGGTAATTTATGTAAGAGTGTAAAAGAGCTGTTGTACAGCAAATTTAAGGTTCTGCCAGAACCTTTTTTATAATTCACCCAGAGTTGCTGTCCGTATATATTACTGCAGAAAGTACGAAAGAGAGTGTCTTCAGCTTCACTTGTACAGAATCGAAAGTTCCTTATGGTCATAGTCGCTTTAGCACACAGGCTTCGAGATTGTTTTCTTATATCCGAGTCATCACTCAAGGAGCTGGTAATAGTTTGACCCAAATACTTAAACTCTTGTACTTCCTCAATTACCTCACCATTCATTTTAAACCTTATATCAGCTGGCTGATTACAGCTTTTAGGATAAAATTGCATAACTTTAGTTTTTGTAACGTTAAAAAGAATATCATGTTTCTGCGAATACACTTCGCAAACTTTTAGTAGCCGATCCAGACCTTTAACAGAGAGACTTATTAACACCATATCATCGGCATAAACTAAGTTATTTATCCTTGTGTTATCTATACAACATCCCACTGTTGCCTCTTTAAGTGCAGCAATTAATCCGTCAATATACACATTAAACAGCATAGGGGAGAACAAGGAGCCTTGTCTCACCCCACAAGAGGAGCCAAAACACTCGGATAGTACATTGCCCCACCTAACAGTGAAAGATTGGTGGGAATACCAAAATTTCAATAAATTTAATATATATGTACATGGGAACCTTCCTGTCTTCTAGTTTTGCAAATTCAATTTCGGGCATTCAATTAACCTACCCGGGCATTCAATTAATCTAATCGGGCATTCAGTTGACCTAACCGGGCATTCAGTTGACCTAACCTGGTATTCAATTAACCTAATCGGGCATTCAATTGATCTAACCGGGCATTCAATTAACCTAACTGGACATTCAGTTTACCTAACCGGGCATATATATATATATATATATATATATAGCGTTCAACATCCACCCCGGCAACGCCGGGTCGCTCTAGTATATATATATATATATATATATATATATATATATATTATATATATAGCTACATAGACAGATAGACACATAGCTAGATAGATAAAACAAACGGATACGAGACCTTTAAATATTTAAAGTAATTTTTTAAATCACGTCATTCCAATTAATATTTTAATGGCAACATAATTCTAATTCTTTGGTTTGAATTTATATAAAATTATAAAATAATATAAACATACTATATTTTTCTATTCTCGTATAATTTTTTCTATAAAAAATCTATAAATTTTTACATCAATTTTTAATGTAAATTTAAGTTTAACACCACATTGAAGACCCTCTATTACCAAACTGTAATTAAAATTGCCAATTCGATATTCAAATGTAGGTAATTTATCGTCTATGTAGTTCACTGAGACAAGAATTACTTTATGAATCAAAAATCAGTCGATAATTTCGACAAAAATACTGAATCAACAGTTTTAAGATCCCTTCCATTAGTTCGAAAGGGTCCCCAAACTTCTTGAAAAAAGATGTGTGAATCACAGTAACTCATTCCTCCCCAGAATTTCCAAAATTCAGGAGGATTAATTTTTAATTAGTAATTCCTTCTTTCAATTAGTCAAATTTACTTTAGTCTGGCAAAATTTTAGAATTATATGAGATGTGTCAGCTTGTTTGCGATGGACCTCAAGATTTCATTTATTATTGTTTTTTGTGGGGAGGGGGGGAGGAAGCTAAAAACACGCTCCTCTGTAATTGTAAATGATTGTTAGTAATTTTAAATAATTGTTAATTATCGTTATTTTGCTTAAATATTATTAGAATTTTTTCAGCATTTAGTTTTTGGTCCTATTTTTAAAACTGAAGTTTGAAAGTAAAAAATAATCCGTTTTAAGTTAAGATTTGAACATGTGGAAAATTATTTATTTAAAGTAAATTATTGCATTTTTATTATTGAAATCAAATGCATTATTTTCATACCCGTAAGCAATGAAAGCTTTACGTAATGGCTTGCTTAAAAATTATATGGGACTCAAGCATTTCAAATTTTGTTACATTATAATTGCATTATTAACTTATAATCGTCATTTCCTATAGCAAATAAAACTGTTACATATCTTAGTCTATTACATATTTCGAGTCGTCGCCCTTGAAAAGAACAATAAAATTGTACAGTAATTATTTCATGTCAAAGGTTTAAATTAAGACAGTAATTATCAATAAATTAAAATGGTTGAAAAGCCGAATAGAAATCAAGTAAATCTTGGTTTATACAACGCGTCGGACGCAACAAGTTAGTAGTACAGTGGCAAACCACCAGATTTTTATGGTTCTGGGGGACGGCGTCCCATGCCCTGGGGGTGGGGAGGTTGCGCCCATTGAACGTCTAAGTCGACGTAGGGAAGGACGAGGAATGGCACTGGCACTGAGGGCCAGCAGGGGTTGAGGAATGGCTCTAAAAAAGTAAAAGTTTTTAATCCTTTTTAGTCTTTTTAATTTCCCAACAGTCCCGCATTAGTGTTTTTAATCCATAAATGGCTTTATAATCACCCAAAGAAAGATAGGGAATTATACGAGTATTTTTACGTTAAATATAAAAGTTATTGATTTTTACTAATATCACATATTAAAATAAGGTTTCAGACGAATTACAACGTATCCCAGCACTGTTTCGCAGAGTATCTTTTATGTCTGAACATTGAATATAAACCCCGCCTCCATTCATGTACCAACCATTCGCAGCGCTTACAAAGTTGAGAGTAATGTACGTGTTGCTTAGTATTTCAGGATCAAATATCCTTAAAGTGTTGGCAATTTTTTTTATAAATATGAAATAGCATCTTTGTACATGTTTTATCTCCATTGTTGTATTCTAAAATAGATTAAATATTTTTGCCTGCTCAGGGGTAATGATTTCGTATGATTCAAACTCTGAACATATAGCTTCAAAAGCCTTCAAACGTTGAACATATAGCTTCAAAAGCCTTCAAACTTTGAACATATAGCTTCAAAAGCCTTCAAACTTTGAACATATAGCTTCAAAAGCCTTCAAACTTTGAACATATAGCTTCAAAAGCCTTCAAACTTTGAACATATAGCTTCAAAAGCCTTCAAACTTTGAACATATAGCTTCAAAAGCCTTCAAACTTTGAACATATAGCTTCAAAAGCCTTCAAACTTTGAACATATAGCTTCAAAAGCCTTCAAACTTTGAACATATAGCTTCAAAAGCCTTCAAACTTTGAACATATAGCTTCAAAAGCCTTCAAACTTTGAACATATAGCTTCAAAAGCCTTCAAACTTTGAACATATAGCTTCAAAAGCCTTCAAACTTTGAACATATAGCTTCAAAAGCCTTCAAACTTTGAACATATAGCTTCAAAAGCCTTCAAACTTTGAACATATAGCTTCAAAAGCCTTCAAACTTTGAACATATAGCTTCAAAACCCTGTTTAAGTACACATTCATATATTACAGTATTATTATAAAAAGTTAATATATACTCAACACGCTTTAATTGGTCATTATTACTTTTCCTTATTTTAAAGGTTCTCAGTATCTGCCCAGTTAGTTATTCTTTTTGCTTTGTTTAATGGCATCTTATTTTGTGTCTCGAATTTCGCGTCGTCGGTCATTATTATTTCTAATTTTTTTGATTTAGAGCAGTGGTTCCCAACCTTTTTTGTATGGTTACCCAAAACACAATTCTAATCCAGCTCCATTACCCCAATCATTAGATAGTATTTTTGCATAACTTCTGGATTATCACAATATTATTTTTTAGAACTTCTGGATCGCGTGTCATCACCCCACAAAATAGTTGTTATTATCCCAGTGGGGTAATTTACCCCTAGGTTGGGAACCACTGTTTTGTAATTTAATTAGAATATAATTTAGTTAAGTTTACCCCAATTCTGAACCCCCTTGACTCACAGTACCATTACCTTGGAAGACTTCTTTTGCCGAGTTTGTTAATGTTACTAATTGTTCTAAGGTGAGCTCTGATGTAGAATCCTTATTTACCAACATCTCACTTCACGGGACATGTAATATTTGTGATAAATTGTTTCATTATTCTGATGATGTCTCGCGATTAGATACATTTGTAAACGTTTTAAAATTATGAGTCAATAATTCTATTTGTATTTTCGATAACGAAATATACACACGATAATGGCTTATTACGATGATGGCTATTGTTTACTTTTCAAAGAGAAAGCCGATGTACTTCGGTTTTTTTTTAATTTTTCTAATCACAAACACGAAAACATAGACTTCACTTTAGAGGAGTGTAAAAGAACTATAATTCTAGATGTTCTGGTGACCCGAGGTATTGATTCCCGTTTTACCTCAATTTCTAGAAAGAAAACCTTCACTTTTTTGGGTACTATTTATTTGAGCTTCACGTTCATTTGGTTTATATTATCTAGTACTGAAACAATTACTGTTTATCATTTTATGCTTTCTGACTTTGCTCTGACTGGATGTCTTCTCATAGAGAAATAGAGTATTTAAAGAACTTTCTCATCGTAAATCAATATCCGCTAGGTCTGAGAATTATGTCAATCAGTTCCTTTGCATTATATATCAAACCTCTTTGCTCTCCCCTTTAGTTCCTAAGTTAGATGTTTCTGTGAATATTTCATATTTGGTCAGACCTATAGCAAGAAAGTTATAGCTGCACTAAAAGCAATGTTTGATAAATCCTACTCTCAATATAACATTAAATGTTTATCCATTAACTCTTCAGCAGTTATGCGTTTTTTATCACACAAACATCAGCTACCGAAACTACAGTAAGTCTTCCCTTGTTTACGAATATGTTTGTGCTGACTGCAATGACAGCTATGTACAGTAGGTCAAACAACGCTACAATTGAGGCAAATGACAGATAAACGTAAACGTATATCTCATAGAAGGATATAAAGTTTGTGTTGACTGAATATTAGGTTGCAAAACTTAACATATATATATATATATATATATATATATATAATTTAAAAAAATATAAATATAAATGTTTATTTTGATGGTGTGGGTTGGTTACTTTTTGTATTTTGTATACTTTCGATAATATTTAGTTCTTGCGTTCTTCGCTGAAGATCCTCACACCTTACTTACAGTCAGATTATTCGGAGCCCCGGGAGAGTTCTTTTCCACCTCTATCTAGTCTTCATGTCGTTCAATGTTTACCGTAAACGAAGGGAAGGGATCAAAAGATCAGAGTTGATATAAACAGAAGATTTATTTTCAGAGTTTAAAAGTTATATGAAAACCGTATCAGAGCTTAAAACGAGTATACGAGCGTTTCACACAAAAAAATTAGTTCTATTCAAATCTCTTGAATGAGAGCGTAACATCTGCGCGTCTCTCGTTCTACATGAGTTTATGTAATAATAATAATAATAATAATAATAATAATAATAAAGGATAGCTGGGGAAGGCAAACGTTTGGGAATAAAATAAATCTTCAAAATGTTACGATATTCCCCGGAAAAAACATTACTTTTATTTACTATTATAGTATAATATATATATATTAGTGATGTAGGTCACATCCGCATCCGCATCCGCGGAACATCCGCACATTTTCTCGCGTCCGCATCCGCACTTTGGACTGCGGATGTCGTGCGGATGTGGACCGTTGAGATAAAACGTCATTAATAAGCGGAAATTATCAAATTCTACTATATTAATAGAACTAGTTCATTGTGCGCAAAAGTGATGCAAGCGACAAGACGAGAGGCTGTTCTTGTATGAAGTTACTCTCTTGCAACCTACTTAGATCCACGTTACAAAGCTAAGTTATTTTCACCTAGTACATTAGAACGAGTTAAATCATCACTTGGCAAAGCAGTTGAAGAGCTTCAATCTCTTGAATCTGTCGCTTCGCCACCCACCAAAAGAATAAAAGTTTCAGTGACAGAACCAACACCTTCAACAAGCAAATCTATCACAGAATCTGTCTCTCAGTTTCTTGAGTCAAGCAGCAATGACGAGACCTACGCGATGTCAAAAGATGTAGTAAAAATGATCGAGAGCTATCACCAAGAAAAACGTCTGGCTGCATGTGACAATCCTATTAGTTGGTGGAAAAATACGCAGAATATCTATCCATACTTGAGTAAACTTGCAAGGAAACATTTAGCCTGTCCTCCAACAAACGTACCAAGCGAGAGATTATTTAGTAGTGCTGGATTAATATATGATGAAAAGAGAAACAGACTGGCAGCAGAAAAGGCAGAAAAGTTAATGTTCCTTAAGCATAACCATCCTATTATTAAGTTTGAACATTAAACGATGAACATCTTAGTTTACTTTATTTTAATTACTCATTTATAAATATGCCTAATAAAACTTTAAACTTAATATAAATAGTTATCAAGCTAATTAAAGATCTCTTTCTATAAGGGTGGAGGTTGGGGAAAGAGGTCGGTGGGGTGCATTTGATTTGGGTTCACGTCCCGCATCCTGGTAACACAATTATGGTTTCTAATTGTGGCTGAAACTCAACAAAATATAACGAATTTATTTGCAGACGAATTCACTAATTGATTTCTATATTAGTTAGATGCTTGATATTATTTTATATGTTCAGAGAAAAGTACAGCAATTATTGTACAATTAATCAATTATACTACATTATAGCTACAGCTCTCTCTATATAATAACTTATTATATACGTTAAACACAACAAATCTCGAATATATCCTAAAAAATAACGAAAATGTAGACATCCGCATCCGCGGATGTTGAAATCAAACATCCTCATCCGCATCCGCATCCGCGGATGTGAAAAAAATGACATCCGCTACATCACTAATATATATATATATATATATATATATGGGATGAATTTCACAATTAAACACGTGAAATGAATGAATTATGCAAACCACAAGGAAAAATAAAAATGATTCCAAGGTCTTTCGTGTATTCAAAAGTACACCTCGTCAGGGAATCTGATTCCCTGACGAGGTGTACTTCTGAATACACGAAAGGCCTTGGAATCATTTTTATTTTTCCTTGTGGGTTTACATCATATATATATATATATATATATATATATATATATATATATATATATATACAGGGTGGGCCGAAAGTCTGGATCCATAGGAAAATATTTATTTTAATACATAAATTAAAACAAATGGTAGATACTTAAAATGAATATCAACTTTAACTCGTAAATGCGTATCCGTGATACTGTACAGTGGTTCGTACTCCAGTATAAACAACAAATTATAATAAATGCTCAAATTGGCGGCCTCTGACATCGAGACACTTTAGGGATGGAATTTATGATTTTTAATAATTCTTCGAATTGACGTTCTCGAGATGCGTGTTTCATTTAATAATCTTCTTGTTGACTTTACTGGACTATTCGTTAAAGTTTCACATACCATTGCAGAGGTATTTTCATCAGTTGCAGTTTTTGGACGACCAGAACGCCGTCGATCATGTACACTTCCTATTTCTTTGAAACGTTTAAACAACTTGCCAACAGTCGCATGTGTTACTGGATGCTTATCAGGATGATTTCTATTGAATTCGGTAGCAACTTCTCTGTGTGTAGCGCCCTGTCTTGCGTACATGAGCACAAGTTCTACCCGGTCTTCTGTTGTTAGATGCGAAGCCATTTCTGGGCTGAAATAAAAAAATATTTGAGTATTTATACCAGAGTACGAACTACTGTACAGTATCACGGATACGCATTTACGAGTTAAAGTTGATATTCATTTTAAGTATTTACCATTTGTTGTAATTTATGTATTAAAATAAATATTTTCCTATGGATCCAGACTTTCGGCCCACCCTGTATATAAGCACACCGGACAAAAAAATTAGTCACCCCTAATAGCACCGATAGTAGGAAGTTCAAGGTCACACAGAGGGCGCTGATGTAGCATTGGTAAGTGACAAGTAGCGGTGACGTAGCACACAGGATCAGATCTGTTTCGTGAGGTGGTGAAGAACAAAGTGTGTGTTGGATATAGTCTGCAAAATGGGTCGTGAGGCAGACGTTACTCAGTGGCAAAAAGGAGCCATCGTGTTTGGCAGAGCCCACGGACACAAAATGTCTGAAGTAGCCCAATTTGTTGGTGTGTCAACGCGTACTGTCCAGCGAGTTTACAAAGAGTGGTGTAGTTCGCAATCAACTGACAATCGACGGCGTAACTGTGGCCGGAAAACAATTCTCGACAATAGGGGCCGCCGCCATGTTTCTCGTCTAGTAACTGCAAATCGTTTTCAAACCAGAGAACAATTGCTCCAAGAAACCAATGAGGTTCTCCAGCGACCAATTTCCGAACGGACATTGCGACGAGAACTGCATGCGATGGACATCTGGAGCAGGGTACCACGGAAGAGGCCGCTGTTAAAAGCAAGTCACAAATTGGCACGTTATAAATGGGCTCAGAGGCACAAAAACTGGACTGCGGCAGATTGGAAACGTGTAATTTGGTCTGATGAGTCCCATTTTTGTTTGTTCTCCAATGATGGGAGGCGACGAGTACATCGCAGGTCCAATGAAGCCTTTAATCCTGAATGCGTCGAAGGTGTTGTTCAGGCTGGACACAGAAAGTGAAGTGCAGGAATAGACACCCACGGACTCTGGCGGAACTTCGGGACCGACTGATGAACGAGTGGCAGCAAATCGATGTTCAGTACATGCACAACCTCGTAGAGTCTCTGCCTCGCCGGATTCGTGCGGTTATCAAGGCCAGAGGCGCCGTCACACGTTATTAGGTACATTCTGAGAGGGGTGACTAATTTTTTGTCCGGTGTGCTTATAATCACGTAAATGGGTTTCAAGTAAGAATAAGATAATATATGAACAAAATAACAAAATGATGACATATAACAAAATAAAATAAAAAAATTTCATTAGACGGTTTTGTGGCTATAATTTTTGGGGTCAAGTAAAATGACGAGGTTAATTTGTGCTTCCATCGTTTCCCGTTACCTGTCACGTTTCTAAACTAAGACAAGAGCTGTAAAATAACTGAATGAATTGAGATACGTCAAAGATTTAAGTATTGTCTACCTATGGCATCACTGTTATAAAAATGTAGCATTTATATTACTTGTTTACTCACTGATAACTAAACTTTTATGCTTATTTCCCACGTCTTTCCGTTACCTTTGTCAGAGCGAACCGGAAGTAAATCTCGAAATAAGAAATAAGCTAGCTTTAACGTAGCCTAACTACGTTAGATTAGGTTAGGTTACGGCTACCTTAATCTAATTTAATCTAACCTATTCTAAATTTAACCTAACAAAACCTGATGGTAAAGTAGGGAATCTTGGGATGATAATGAGAATAGCATAAAGATTGTGGTGGTACTTTAATCCCTCAAATCATGTTTATAAATTTTTTTTATTTTATTTCTTTTTTATTATATGTATTTATATTTAAAATATCACACTTGTTCTTTCTTTATTTTCAGCTTACTGAGAGAGAGAGAGAGAGAGAGAGAGAGAGAGAGAGAGAGAGAGAGAACTAACGGTCTGGTTCAATGAACAATGTTTTAATTCAATAAATGTTCAAAGTGCAGGAAAGGAAGCTGTTTACAGATGTTGATTCTCTTACATAACCTACTTCAGACATTGTGCGTTGGCACGTTATTCATACCTGTCAACCTCTTCTGGAACATGTCATTGAGATTGCTTTAATATTTTCGTGAGATTCACTAAGTCCTAAAATATATATATAATATATATATATATATATATATATAATATATATTATATATATGGAATATCATGCATGAACACGCACGATTTTACATGATACAAAGTTTGAGAGTTCAAATCCATCACCTCTTGAATAGAAGGTGAGGGCTATAGCCACTACACTACTTGGGGATAAATGTTAACACAACCTGTCATATATTTAAACAACCGAGGAAACGCATAACGCTTTCGCATCAGGGGGCATTTTACGTATTAACCCTCCCGTACTCGAGGTAATGAAAGCCTTAAGCGTTTCCTCCGTTGTTTAAATATATGACAGGTTGTGTTAATTTTTATCACATCGTAGTACAGTAGTTAGCGCCCTCACTTTCTATGTTAGAGGTACTAGGTTCAAATCCAGGTGGGGACAAGACTTGCATTTGATATATATGTGTGTGTATATATATATATATAACGTAAAGAACGATGCTTGTATAGGAGAATAATCCGCGCAAGATGAGAGAGAGAACGAAACAAATGAAAAAATGAGGTAACCACAAGGGAATCGAACCCGGGATCTTCCGATTGCCGGTCAGATATGATAACCATTACACCACGGGCCTCACTCAATCAGATGCCGTAATTCCTCTACATACGCGCAGAAACCAATGCCCCAAGGGGGCACCTCCCGCATGCCGTACATTATATACATTTAAACTGCAAACACGCAGTATAATTAACCTCATTTTTTCATTTGTTTCGTTCTCTCTCTCTCATCTTGCGCGGAATATTCTCCTATACAAGCGTCGTTCTTTACGTTAATTATACTGCGTGTTTGCAGTTTAAATGTATATAATGTACGGCATGCGGGAGGTGCCCCCTTGGGGGCATTGGTTTCTGCGCGTATGTAGAGGAATTACGGCATTTGATTGAGTGAGGCCCATGGTGTAATGGTTATCATATCTGACCGGCAATCGGAAGATCCCGGGTTCGATTCCCGGGTGGTTACCTCATTTTTTCATTTGTTTCGTTCTCTCTCTCTCATCTTGCGCGGAATATTCTCCTATACAAGCGTCGTTCTTTACGTTAATTATACTGCGTGTTTGCAGTTTAAATGTATATACTGTATATATATATATATATATATATATAATAATAATAATAATTACAAAAACTCATTTATTTATCACAAATATGTACAGATAAACGTGATACAGATGGATAGTTATTTATCAGAATGAACAATACTAGTTTAGATGCAGAAATTTAAAAATCATGATGTTCTTTGCTATGAACACGGTTACAATTTTCGTGAGATCTTATCACACGTCCGCGAGATTGATTTTTTTCTCAAAATCCGTGAGTCTCACGGGCATTCCGTGAGACTTGACAGGTATGCCTTATTTGAATGTTCACCTTTAGTTCCTGAATGGTAAGTGGCCCTGACTTGTAAACCACGCATTTCAGGTGACCCCTCAGAAAGTAAACATACGAAAAGGATGTGACAGAGTTTGTACTTGAATGCTGGGCAATGTCCAAAGCAGTTTGTATAAGAGAATATGTCTAAAACGGCTTCAAAACTTGTAGTTTGAACATTTACTGAATTAATACATACTCCGCATAGGGCCTTGCTTTTGGTTTTATATATATACTGTAAACTCATGTGCGTGTAATGTGTGCAAGAAAACACACACACACACACACACACACACACACATACACACATACACACACATATATATTTTTTTTTTTTCAACTCACCTGATATGTCTTGAATTTCACTGCAACACCCTCTCGTATCAAGTATACAAAATATGTAATGGTTTCTATACTTTTCTTATTTATCTGTGAGTAAGTTAAAGAAAAACGGTTAAAATACAGTATTGTATTTTGCTCATTACTGACAGAAACCGACTAAAAATAATGAGCAAATAGTTCTTCAAAAAGTACGCATTTATTGTGATGAAGCACGCTACCTTTTAAGTGGATGTATTTAAGGGATTTGCGAGGATAAGAGACGTTTTTAATTGTAGGTTTAGTTTACCTTTATGTGTTTGTTTAAGGGCATCGCTATTTTAGTGAATTATACAAATTTTATACAATGTTCACTGTATATGTAATACAAAAAATTATTTATTATAAACTTGATTTAAATGTAGGCAGAGGGACTTTATTTTAAAAAAGAAATAAGTATTTAAAACCTTTCTCTCTCTCTCTCTCTCTTAAGAAAGAGATATATTTAGTTATTGTAGGTAACAATGGTATATTATTATTTTTATTTAATTTAAAAATGTATAAAATATAACTTTCTTCATGAAGGCAAATCTACTACAGTACGATGACGCTCTTTCCCCAGTTCCACTTTCCAGTCACTGTCCAACGCTTTTCAGAGAGCTCTCTTTGGAGCTTGCACTCCCGGCTCACCTTTCAACACACCTGCTGAGCTTATACTGAATCAGTCATTGCCACCGTGCCAGAGTATGAGAATGCCTCGTCTGAATGGCACTGGCTCTCTCGAAGGCCCAATGAGAAGGGAGGAAAATGCATACACGCTCGCAGTAAACAGATTAACCGACTGAAACCTACCGTGGCGAAAGTTAAAGAGGCGACGAAGCGAGTTGGCTTATCGAAGGGTCAAAGGCATTTTTTGTGTTGTTTCTTGGGCGAATAGCGTTGTTGTGGATACGAGGTTCGTGCGACGCCTAATGGGTTATTATCCACGTTTTAATACGCTCTCGCTTTCCAATAAACGTACGCAAGCATACACACACACACACACACACACACACACACACGTGTGTATCTATCTATCTATCTCTCTCTCTCTCTCTCTCTCTCTCTCTCTCTCTCTCTATATATATATATATATATATATATATATATATATATATATACAGGGTGTCCCATAAGTCTGGAACCATAGAGTAAAATAAGTAATTCATGTTTTTCCGTTTATGCAAGTGCCCATGATGTCTTTGAGTAAGGAAGAACGCATCCAGGTAATTCTACTCGTAGGAAATCAGAGTCAGAGCAGGGTCGCTGAGGAATTTAACAGATTGCATCCGGACCGCGCGCCGATAACACACAGCTGTGTCGGCAAACTTGTAGTAAAGTTCAGGGAAACGGGATCCATAGGAGATAAACCACGCAGTGGACCTCCGAAGACATCCACCGACGATGACACAGCTGCTACCATCCTCGCTCATTTCACAAACAGTCCCCAAAAGTCTCTTCGGCGTTTTTATTGCCGTTTTTATCATTTTGCCCTATGGTTCCAGACTTACGGGACACCCTGTATATATGTATATATATATATATATATATATATATATGGTGTGTGTGTGTGTGTGGTTCAAGCGTGCAGGACTTTTAGAATGGAAATGGGACTATCATGTTTGTTCAACACATTCGTGAGTTAGAAAAAGAAAAGAGAGAGAGAGAGAGAGAGAGAGAGAGAGAGAGAGAGAGAATGGGTTCATTTCATATTTCTTCAGAGACGGGTCGGCCATCATTCACGATTTAAAACAACTTAGTTCGAAATTCAATTCTCAGGAGTCTCACCAGATATTCACTTTATTTTTTCACTGGCTCACACGGCACAAGACGAAGACAAGCATTTCTTTGCCTTTGGGTGTGTATATATATATATATATATATATATATATATATATATATATGGGCGGAAAGTAGCTCCCTAATTTAAATTACATATAAATTATGTATAAATTGTGATAGTATTGTTATATTGTTATGGTGTGTTCTCTAAAGTGGTACAATTGTAACGTTCTTTTTTTTTTTCTCATTTCAGATTGAAGGGTAACATGGCTGAGCGTTTAACACTGCAGGAGCGTGCCCAGTTGGCGGCACGGTACGAAGTTTGGCAATCTGTCGTTCGAGTTCAAAGATGGTGGCGGGCCATTCACGGACCACGTGCCCAAGTGGACCCGAAAACAATCAAGAACTGCCACTCGAAGCTCATGACCACGGGGTCTGTGGCAGATGTTCGAAGATGTGATCGCCCTTCGACATCCAGGGCCCAGGAGACGGTGCAGGCAGTTCAGGAAATGTTCGCACGGAGTCCACGAAAGTCAACTCGCCAGGCAGCTCGGGAAAGTGGACTCTCCCGCTACTCAGTGCGAACTGTGCTGAAGAAGGAGCTGAACTGGCGTGCGTGGAAGCCGCATTACTACCAATCTCTCTCGGACGAGGACTGCGACATTCGCATGGAGTTCGGTGAAATCATGCTGGCTTGGCATGAAGACTGGCCCCATCTCTTCCGCAACATCCTCTGGAGCGACGAGGCGGTGTTCCACGTCGGAGGCTTTGTCAACCGCCACAATTGCCACTACTGGGCAGGAGAGGATCCCATGGTTACCGCTGAAAAACGGCAGAATCGGTTCAGTGTAACGGTGTGGTGTGGTATGACCTCAGATCAGGTTGTGGGCCCGTTCCTTCTGCGCAACACCATGAATGCTGAGCGGTACCTTGCTATGTTGCGAAACGAGGTCTGGCCGGTTGTCAGCACATGGGAGAACATCGACGATCTGATATTTATGCAAGATGGCGCCCCTCCGCACTTCGCTCTTGTTGTCCGTGAGTGGCTGGATGCCCACTTCCCTGGGCGTTGGATGGGTCGTCGTGGTCCACATCAATGGCCAGCCAGGAGCCCCGACTTGACACCGTGCGACTTCTTTCTTTGGGGGTGGGTAAAGGAAGAAGTCTACCGCACCAAACCGACGACATTGGAAGAACTGGAGGACCGAATTCGGGAAGTCATGTCCTCCATCCCGCCGGAGTTCCTGCTAAAGTCAGTGGACGCCATTCCTGGGCGGCTCCAGAAGCTGGTGGAAAGAGTTGGAGCCCACATTGAATTTTAGAGAAAACCTACCATGTATGCCTACCTTTTCATATTATTTCTTCTGAAATAAATGGATAATATACGTACTTTTTTACCAATCCAAAATAGGGAGCTCTTTCCGCCCACCCTGTACACATATATATATATATATATATATATATATATATATATATATATGACACACACAGACCGTGCATGGAACAAGGAACTCTTCTAGGATAATTAAATCCACTATAGTCCGAATAAATAATGGTAAATTACAAATACTATAGTTTTTCTTTTTCATGATGCTAGCCCGACGTGGGCAACGGGTCACTCGCAAAGAAGTCCCAAAAATATAGCTTCCCTCACCAGCTATCTGCAAAGCAGATAGAATCCAGCTTTGGGACAGGATCTAGGGTTTAAAGCAGCCTAGCCCTGCTACATTTAGAGCCTCAATATAAGCGAAAGACTCGCTGCCTTCACGTCAGATTGAATACATCAAAGAAAAAGGGGGTAACTATTATATTTTTAGCCAAAAACCAAAACTTAAACCTCAACTGGCAGAATTGAGCGTCCACTTTTCAAGGCACATAACATGTCCGTTTCAAGATGGGAATGAACTCAGAATGGTTCCCTGAAGTTTTTTATGATACACACAGACCGTGCATGGAACAAGGAACTCTTCTAGGATAATTAAATCCACTATCTTGAAACGGACATGTTATGTGCCTTGAAAAGTGGACGCTCAATTCTGCCAGTTGACGTTTAAGGTTTGGTTTTTGGCTAAAAATATAATAGTTACCCCTTTTTCTTTGATGTATTCAATCTGACGTGAAGGCAGCGAGTCTTTTGCTTATATTGAGGTTCGTTGCCCACGTCGGGCTAGCATCATGAAAAAAAAAAACTATAGTATTTGTCATTTACCATTACTTATTCGGACTATAGTGGATTTAATTATCCTAGAAGAGTTCCTTGTTCCATGCACGGTCTGTGTGTATCATTAAAAACCTCAGGGAACCATTCTGAGTTCATTCCCATATATATATATATATATATATATATATAATATATATATATATATATATGATACACACAGACAGTGCATGGAACAAGGAACTCTTCTGGGATAATTAAATCCACTATAGTCCGAATAAGTAATGGTAAATGATAAATACCATAGTTTTTCTTTTTCATGATGCTAGCCCGACGCGGGCAACGGGTCACTCGCAAAGAGGTCCCATAAATATAGCTTCCCTCACCAGCTATCTGCAAAGCAGACAGGATCCAGCTTTGGGACATGGATCTAGGGTTTAAAGCAGCCTAGCCCTGCTACATTTAGAACCTCAATATAAGCAAAAGACTCGCTGCCTTCACGTCAGATTGAATACATAAAAGAAAAAGGGGTAACTATTATATTTTTAGCCAAAAACCAAAACGTAAACCTCAACTGGTAGAATTTTCTTTTATGTATTCAATCTGACGTGAAGGCAGCGAGTCTTTTGCTTATATTGAGGTTCTAAATGTAGCAGGGCTAGGCTGCTTTAAACCCTAGATCCATGTCCCAAAGCTGGATCCTGTCTGCTTTGCAGATAGCTGGTGAGGGAAGCTATATTTATGGGACCTCTTTGCGAGTGACCCGTTGCCCGCGTCGGGCTAGCATCATGAAAAGAAAAACTATGGTATTTGTCATTTACCATTACTTATTCGGACTATAATGGATTTAATTATCCCAGAAGAGTTCCTTGTTCCATGCACTGTCTGTGTGTATCATAAAAAACTCAGGGGACCATTCTGAGTTCATTCATATATATATATATATATATATATATATATATATATATATATATATAACAGGGAGAAAGAAAGATGGCCAAATTATTATTATGAACTTTTAGTCTGAACGATAAAATTATTCTTTTCTGATTGATACGAATATCAGTTGTTAAAATTTATTTTGTTTTCATTTTAACAGTTTAACACAATTTTTAACACTTTTTAACGCAATTCTTCAAGTTATCATCACGAAACTATACTTTGATAACACTGGTATGCATCAATTTTGCTGTCAAGGGTTTTGTAAGTGATTCTTATAGAGTGTTTCCTGCTGATTTCGAATCTGCAATCCGTTTTTCTCAATCAGCTCAGGTTATCCGGCTATGGCCTCATAAGTAAAATAGAATTTTTTCGTGATTTTGTCAAAGCGGAATTGGAACAGTAACATCTATCATCACTTGTTTCACTTGTATAATATCTTTTTTTACTTTTCAGGCATATAGATAAAATATTTTATAATGAATAGAGCGTGTAAAAATGATCCCAATAGATTCTGCTACATATGTGGGACGGTTACCATGCCAAATAACCAGTCCCAACTCACTAAATTTGTGAAGACAATGTATAGAGCATACTTTGGAATTAAGCTAGGGGACCAGGACAAAAATTTCGCCCCTCATATGTGCTGCAAGACGTGCATTGAAAATTTGAGAAGATGGAGCAAAGGCAGAGCGAAATCTTTGCCTTTTGGAATTCCCATGATTTGGAGAGAAGGAAAGGATCACGTGACAGATTGCTATTTCTGCATGACAAACCTCCAAGGTGGGCTTATAAATTTATTTTTCTTAAATATTTTGAAATCCTCGTATGAAACTTGACATAATATTCACCATAATGTAATATTCACCATATATAGCATAATATTCACCATAATGGTAATCATACATTTACATATACATATTGTTATAGAAAATACATTTACACATACATATTGTTATACAAGTTACATTTACATATACAATGATTGTATATTTCTTTCTTTTTCATTCATATTGTCCCCGAAGGGACAATATGAATGAAAAAGAAAGAAAATATAGACTCCATCGACCTATTTCATATCTTACAGACCGCAGCCTTCCCTCACGAGCCGCCACTGTCTGAATGCTTCTTCTATTTCATATGCAAGTTTTATATCCATGTTTCTGTGTTTCTATTTTCAGGAATTAACAAGAAGAATAAACACATTGTTGTATACCCTGACATTCCTTCTGCTATGAGACCTGTACCCCATGGTCCTGGAATTCCAATACCCGACCCACCTCAAGCCCTGGACTTCGATGATTCTGATGATGAATCAATGACCAATGCCAATGACCAGTCCCAGTCGTATATACCTCAAAATACCGCTTCAAATGAGCCGAGGCCTCTCAACCAGGCCAAACTTAATGATCTTACCAGGGATTTAGGACTTTCCAAATTAGCTGCCGAGATCTTGGGCTCACGACTTCGAGAGGACAACTTGCTGGCTCCGGGAACAACATTCTCCTGGTATAGGAAACGAGAGGAAGAATTCCGCAAGTTTTTTGCAGTGCACGAAAATACCTCTTCCTTAGTGTACTGCTGCAATGTTGAGGGCTAATCGAATCCTTGGGCCTGCCATATAATGCATCAGAATGGAGGCTATTTATAGACTCGTCTAAACGAAGTTTGAAAGCAGTACTTCTCAACATTGGGAATAGGGTTGCATCAGTCCCTGTAGCACATTCCGTACAACTTACTGAGAGCTACGATAACATGAAAATTTTACTGGATACTCTCGTATACGACCAACATAACTGGAGGATCTGTGGAGATTTGAAGGTAATACTAATATCATAAGTAAACTATTGCTATTGACTATGTTGTTTTCCAAAGGTTATTTGAGAGCGTATAAGAACACTTAACTTCCCCCCAGAAGTGATACAGTCCAATGCATAGATTTTTTTTATCTGATAGAACAAATTCTCTAAATTCTTTAAATATTTTCATTTTTTTTCAGATTGTGGCATTTGTATGGGAATGCAAGGGGGATACACGAAATACCCATGTTTCCTCTGCAAATGGGATAGCCGAGCGGATGAGAAGCACTATGCACAGCGTGAATGGGCATCCAGAGAGAATTTTGAACCTGGGTCGCATAATGTCGTTTCAGTGCCCCTTGTACCACCAACAAAAATTTTGCTCCCACCACTTCATATTAAGCTGGGCTTGATGAAAAATTTCATCAAATCAATGAATAAGGAGGGTTCAGCATTCCGATATCTCGAGAGTAAATTTCCTCATATATCTGATGCTAAACTAAATGCTGGGGTTTTTGATGGTCCTCAAATTCGAACTTTGATCAAGGATACTCAGTTCGAAAACGCAATGACTCCAACTGAGAAGAATGCCTGGCAGGCATTCAAATCAGTTGTCACTGATATTCTTGGCAAGCGTAGAAGTCCAGAATATGAGTCCGTTGTCGAAAACTTGATGGAAGCTTTCAAAGCTCATGGGTCGCGCATGTCCATAAAAATGCACTTTTTGTGGTCCCACTTGGACTATTTTCCTGAAAATTGCGGGGATTATAGTGAGGAACAAGGTGAACGATTTCACCAAGATATCAAAATAATGGAAGAGAGGTACCAGGGAAAGTGGGATATCAATATGCTGGCGGACTATTGCTGGTGTTTGAAGCGAGACGTGCCCGAAGAAAAACACAGACGGAAAGCCAAAAAAACTTCATTCCTTCCTCAATAAACTTTTTTCCATATTCATTGTATGAATAAAAGTATTATTCACACAATGTTTTCATTTTTCACGAGTGTTCTTATAATATTACTCGTATCTACAGTGTTTAAGCTAAAAAAAATCAATAAATTTGGGGATAAAATTGGACTTATAATAAATGGCCAATAGAGAAAAAACCTGACCTGATTGAGGAAAACCAATGTCATTTTCGAATTCAACATGGTCGAATTATATAATATGAGTTGAAAAACCCCTCACAGCAGACAAAAATATTTCATATGCATTATGCATACCAGTGTAATTAATAGACTCGATGCTTTTTACTTTTGTAGTTGGATGTTGTTTGGCGACTTTCTGCTCAGCGATTTTCCATCAGTTTTCTGCCGGATTCCTATCAGGACTATTTCCTAGTTATTTATATCACTGCAACACTCTCCCACTAACAACATATTGCCTGACTCCCTTGGCTGAACCCTCGTTTTCAGCCTTAACATCCAATATCATGATCCTAAGTAATCCGTCCACGCTCGGGTTATTGTTCTGATTTAATGACCAACTAATTTTGTGAGCTCAACCAAGCGTACGCTTCACTTACGTTTCTCACAGCATTTTGAACGGCCCACTCTTACAAATCAACTCTTGTGTTGACCCGACTCGCCTCCTACACATGATCATTTGTTACAGTATCGCAGCATCTTTAATATAGATAATTTTAAAGTTTTAACTTGCGTAAGTGACCCTTCTGATTTATGTATTTTAGAATCATTGTGTTGTGTGTATACTGTGTATATATATATATATATATATATATATATATATATATATATGAGACAAATGAGGCGAGATGCTGCAGAGGGGTCGACCGCATGCTTCGATCCTGAACCGTCGTTCAAACCCCAAGAGCGGATCTAGGATGGGGTCGGCGACGTTCGAACACCCCCCACCCTCAATTTCTTACAAATGCCCTATTTGAATGATATGTATGACTCTGAAAACATTTTTTTTTTTTTTTTTTAAATAGATCCTGGTTATTTTATTTTATTCAAATTCTATTTTGAGTCTTTATCCGTATACATTGTACTTCTAAATTTGTACTTGTAATGGTTTTCATAGGTGCCCTTAGTACTGGTGCAGCCATATCACTATTTTTATCTCCATCTCATTCTGATAGCAAGCCCGTAGCTAGGGGGGTCTCGGAGGGGATCGAACGACCCCCCCCCCCCCCTTGACAAGAAAGGTCCACTTTGTAACCACAGTTATAATTTATGATGTGATATTATAATATATAACATCATTTAGTAAATAAACACTTGCATTTTTTTTGCATTTTTTTTAAACTTCACAAACTACTCTAAACTACTCTAAACCCCCTCCGCAGTGACTAAGTCGTTGCACCAAAAGGTCCGCCTTTCTACAATTTCGACCCTCCCCTTGGGAAGTCCTGGCTACTGGACTGGATAGTTCTTTTAATTGGCAAGACATTTGTAATTGTTTGAAAAAATTTCTGATAACCAAATTAGATTTTTATTTCGTATCATATTTGAATGAGAATGATCTAATAAAACAATACAATTGATTTTACACTCGCTCATTGGTGGTTTGTTTTAAGAAACAATTTTTAGCACTGTGCCCTTTTTATGAAATGCCTAGATCCCCCTTGAACCCTCATAAAGTATCATAAAGTAAGTAAGTATCATATATATATATATATATATATATATATATATATATATATATATATATATATATATATATATATATTTACCTATTTAAGCTTAGTTACTTATGAATTTAAGTTTGAATTAATACACCTTAGCATAGTACGAATTTCCTAAATCTATGCTTAAGGTTCTCTCCCTTTGTTTTTGTTTTAAATTTAGTAAAGCAAGTAGGCGCTGGTCGGGTCTGAATTTAGAGCAGTGGGAATCCTCAAAAGCGATCAGAAGCAGTAAAGGACTCTCTGGAATCAGAATCTCCGAATAGCTAATTAAATTTAAAGGAAAGCTTGGTATTTAGTATTTATTTTTAGAGATAGCAACAGTGATGCTTATTTCTGTTATATGTAATACGAATCTGAGCATAGGTGTGATTTCATAGTACTAAATGTAATCAGTATGAGAGTATTCATGAGTCCAAACCTCCAAAAAAGCGCGTAAATTAAGGCTATAGGGGGAGTTGGTTAGGGTGGGATTGAGAGATTATAATGTTTCCATTCGTTCGTAAATGTAGTAGGAGAGTCTTGTATCAGAGCGCTGGAAGTTCTCAAAT